>WJFA01001346.1:0-22158 GCA_009870155.1 Pseudobourletiella spinata | reverse complement strand
TCTTAAAATAGTTTGGGAATTGATGACTTGAAAGTTACGACGACGCTGATACAATACAAGACGCAGCAGCTTCCACACAGCTGGTACCTTTCATTCCAAAAATTGTTGATCTCAAGTGAGTCGGCTCCATCAAATATTGCAGAATTTGGCTCCACATCTGCGGCAAGTAACTAAATATTGCGTTTTCAGAAAGAGCGAGAGGGAGGGAAAGACAATTTCAAAACTTTCAAGATTGTGAAAATCACGAGGTCTCAACCGCCGCGTAGTTTTCTGCCGAATTTTCAGGCATTGGACACACCAAATTTACTGCAGTGACATATAAAGAACGAACAGAGGAGGATTTTGTAAGTACTGGCAAATCCCGCGCTGCCCGTGGGTAGTTGTCAGTGTAAAATCATAGAACGCACACGCGCAGCACATCAGGAGTGGCATAAGACTTCCTCTTTGAATGAGCGCGGAGTGAAAATGAAAGAAAATGATGTATAAAAACCAGTTATACACTATACGGGCTTGAGTTGACCGCACTGTACATGATATTACAGCTGGCAGGCGCCATGAGGTCGCTAATGAATAAAATTTGTAGAAAAAAAAACATTTAGCATATATCCCTCCCTTGCTATTGTATGCACCTTCAGCAAGTTGCAGGGGTAGCAGCAGTATAATTCTTGCTGACCTGCCAAAACTGAACGCAGCAGCACATTCCCGCTCTTTTTTGGCACCCTTCCCCGTTTATTTAAATGTGATCATTATATTGTGTACGAGGAGGGGAGTGACCAGACAGACGCTCCTCGTGGGCGTGCGATCCTGATCCCGGGTGCATCGGAGTATGCTAATAAAATATTTAGCAGGTATAGATTAGATGTGTGCGTTAAGTACATCCTTGGTTCATATTAACACTTCTGGTTCATCTTGTACCAATTAAATTAAGGTCAGGAAAACTAAGTAAGCGAAGGAGGAGGAACGTGTGTGTGATTGTGATGCACTTTTTTTTAGTCATTCATTCATCTCCATGATGGAGGATTGTACATGCCATCTATGTGGCTCGTTTCAAGTAAAACATGTCCCGCAACTCTTTCTCGATGATGATGACAAGAACTGATTTATCTTGTAAACTGACGCAGTTTTCTGTTGTAACAACCCTCACCCGACAACATCCATCAGATGATCATCGCAACCTTTACACGACCCTTGCACTCGCAGCTGTGCTGTGAATCCAGACGGGATCGAACGAGTTGATTTTCCGCTTTAGTTTTTTTTTGTTGGGAAGGAACGCAGTTGTGGTGGATTTCAAGAGAAAAATATACTAAAATGTTGAATCATCTCGAGACTCACGCAGTATAGTAGTCAGAAATGAACGCAATAACCTCCGACGTCATAGAACCTATGTCAATGTCTGCTAAACCACACATATGATCTCATTCCCGTGGATTTGTAGCCTTTATTTACGATTAAATGCAATCCCACACCCCGATATTCAGTTGGGAATAAACCTAATTCATTGACAAACTTATTGCTCGGCTCCTCGGTTTCATCAACAACATTTGGACGTGGTCGGGCGGATTACATCAATAGCGTGGGTGAAGATTTTCCAATCATCCGTGTGCGGAGCATTCTTATGAGTCTGTTTACAATGGCGCGTGGCATTATGGACATGAGAATACCGGGTTTTGTGCATGATACAGGGGCAAAGCGCTTTCTTTGTCACCTCACTAAAAAATAAATCAATATGATCTTCAAACAAACTCGCTGCACCCCGAATACGCACACGCTCGCATATCCACACACATGGAAAGACACATCCGAAGGCATGCATACAAGAAAATTCACGCATTATGTGGACACAAGTCAGACCACACGCACACACGCTTACTCACACATACACACAGACATTTCACATACATGTACACACAGTTGCACTCACATACATAATGTAGACACATTTACACACCCTGTCGCTCAAACACACACACACACACACACACCTTCAAAAACCCAGTCGGTCACACCGACTATAACAATTAATCTAAGGCAATGATTCTCACTCGTGTTTTGATTAACGCTCTAGTTTTATGACTTAGAGCAAGTAGGGCACTTTTAGTAGACATGGGATATGATCCCGTTGTTTAAAAACCACAGAGAAGTCTCAGTGTTTCAGTCTCACAAGTGTCATAAATAAGCTGGAGTTAACCCTACAGGAATTCCGCTTTCTTGGTTTCCTTTTACCACATCATGTGCGTCACATTCCCATCATAACAGTTGGCTTCTATTTCCCATATCCAGGGAGTTCCAATTCCCTAAATCCGAGCCGCCTCACTGATGCATCTGATGGAGTCGAGGTTTGAAAGGTTGATGGAACTTGAACTGTAAACCAGTATAATCTCTGTATATGGTCCAGCTAATAGTTCCACCCACATTGTTTCCACAACGGGGGTAAATGCATGCGTGGGTTTGCCGGTCATAAAACAGCTCATATGTACTTAACTACAACATACCAAGTTTCGGCTAAAAGCCACACATCTATTCTCAGTCTACCATTGACTTTGAACGGGAAATGTTGGAGCTGTACATTTCGGCAAGGCCACCCAATGACCTTTAGAATTTCTAATTGACGGCATCCTAGCAGTAAACTTTCCCCTGAATGTTAAACGGATCGAGTTTATTCTAGGCTTCGTACTACCCTACATATGGCGTGTCCTCCAGGATTCATTCTTGAAATCTTTTTCCCGATCACACAGTGTGGGATCGGTTTCGTTTTCAAAATTAAAAGAGCTGATACGAGAAAATTTGAAACCTCTTGCAAGTTGGTGGCTCTAATCATCTTTCTGTATCACCCCTAAATCATCTACTCTATTTCCTCAGCGGCCAAGTAAATTTCAGCATCATGCAGAATTCCTTCAAAGTACCAAAACCAAATTTACGCTTCATTCAATGCCTATGTGATATGTTTAACCAGTCCGACGACATGGATGTGGCCAAAATTTGTGCCCGAGTTATCAGTACACCAGGAGGTGGTACAACTAGGCCACACAAGCACTTGCAGTCGAAGCAAAGCCTACGAGCCACCAAGGGAAGACGGAAGGTATAAATGGTACGATTAAAACTTACAATAAGTTCAGGAGTAGCCAACAAACTTAAACGGATAAGTGTAGGGTCGGTTACTACAGTCCAGAAGCAAGTAGCAGCCTTTGCGATTCTAGAAAGTAGCTCCCCAGATGCTATACTATCCCGCCTTACTGCTATAGACGGCGTTCCAATTTCAAAAATCACGACTTGTGGAGACTTGCGGCCCGGAATTGAATTTACACTTGATGAAGTGTCCTCGGTTCCTACCAATTCTGATGCGACAATCCAAGCAGTCTTAATGAAATTCGTGGTGATGATTATTGCGGCAGAATAGAACCATTATTGAAAGGAGTATGAACATTTCATGAGGCTTTTGTTTTTACTCATGTATTAAGTCTATTTCAAAGGGATTGCAAGTGACTAAGCATAAACTTTGTCGGGAGCACACGAAACAGCAAGAGGTTTATTAATATCTTAATAAATCTGATGTAAATGTGCTAATGAAAGGGTTTATTAACACACTTATGAACTCGTACTATTTTTCCAGATTGAATTCCATGAGGTTTAGATTTTTCCGCAAAATTCAGAGTTCACGAACTCTTGCACTGGTAACGTTCACACTGGACCGCACCAAGCTAGAAATGATCTGTGAGTTTGTCATTGTCATCCGCCAGAGCTGCGTGATACACGAAGCTCTGCCCGTTGCGTCTTGTGTTCATGCGGATCAAGTGCGAATGATATTATGACTATAGAGGCGAGTTTGATGAAAAACAAGCCACCCGCCTTTTGAAAGTAACCTGATCCGGATTATAGCAATAAATTTCTATAGCCATACGTGAGGGATTATAGTCGTGTGCATTTAAACCTCCAGTCTCAACTATAAGTTAACAAGATTGCCACGGTGTAGTTGTTGTTGAAAGTGCGAGAGGAAAATAACGACGGCCACCGAAACGTTTGCGCTGACGTTACCCAATAAATGGTTCTTATAGGAAATTGACTGCTAATTCATGGTCACGGGATGTGCTATTCATGACGAAGTACAGGCGCCGAGGAGGTTATTATGACAACGTGGAAACAATTCGGCAAGGCACAAAGCCTCACGCCTCCAGTTTCACTTTATTTTATACGGTCATGCTTATGCTGCCCGGGTTGAACGACCACGACGACAAGGGCTGGAGATATAGACGAAAAATGGTCACCCGAGTCAGCAATAGAAACACACACGCACACACATACACACACACACACACACAACCTCGTACTATACTCCTACTATTAGCCCTGCAGACAGTATAGTCTTGGTTCGTGCCAGTGTCGGTCCTGATCTTCCTCTGACGAGCGAGGACGAGGAGCAACAGAGTTTTTCGAAAGGGGGAAAATTCAAAGTCTCCCTCTCAATCCCACCATTTGTAGTGAATTAAAGACTGTAGGCAGGTTCCGTTCACTCTTGATTACGAGACTCAGATGAAGTTCAAGAAGGTAGGGGACATAATTTTTGGAAACGATTAGAATCAGCATCATCTCCTCCCATCCTGTATTAGTTTCCGCTCCGACCAGTGGTCCCAGTGACGTCCAGTCCATATTATTATTATTCCTCTCTGTGAAAGTTGAGAGAGTCATACTATACATTATAGTATACACAGTTCACTCAGACACGGCCGGAATTTTCAAAACGGCTTCCAGACTCATCCTCTCGCATCCTTACATTACTTATATTAAACTTGTTCTTATTATACTCCTCCACTATATACACTCACTCTGTTTTGTTGAGCAAGACTTATTGGGGTGTTAAATATTCTTCTATATACTCCTTCTTCTTCATCTCTTCATCTTCCATGGTTTCATATTGTGTATGTGAACGTGCGATTGTGCAATGGGTGAACGTCACTGAGACGAAATTTAATCGATTTTAGTTGTAATTTACTTTATCCGTTTCCTACAATCTACTCCCATATAGTTTCCCTGTCGTTGTACTGTTTGTTTTCTTGATGTTGTTGTTGGTATTATTCATGTTGTTGTGGGTCCCATTAAATTAGTTTTGGTGAAGTGCACAGATACACACCCCGTCCCGGGATTCTAACTCGAACAATTTTTTTTATTAATATTCTCAATATTTTCATGTACCAAAGTTGTTGTTGATCATGCTTGTGGGAGTGTCTGTTGACCCTGAATTTTTTGAACATGTCCGTAATAGGTTTCACCAACAACAAACTCCAAAGGTTCTTGGATGGCGACAGAAATCTCCTACTGTCAGAGTCAGCACTGCTCCTCCTGCTTCCGACAAGAATTTCCTCGAGATATATAATCAGTTTTAAATAACATCTTTAATAGAAGTTGAAAGATTTTTTTAGGGAATAAGGGCTCGTTGCAGTAGCAACAGCAGCAGAAATAAGGGGCATAATATACATTATCATAAATTACATTATTATTAATATATAATTATACATACACATAGAGTTAAAAGTCCTATTTTTTCTACTTGAATCCAGTGTATCGGAGACACGTATAATATAACTGCATACAGAGAGTTACACTGAGACCAGTGCAAGCGTTAGGGAGTTTTAATTTTTTTTTAGTTTTTAGTAGAATTTAATTTATTTGATTTTTAAACTAACTTGAAAAAAATCGACTAGAGATTTAGGTTATTATCTTCATTATTACTATTATTATTATATTTTTTTTCTCTCCTTCATCTTCTTCTTTTTCCTCTTCATTATTGAAACTTTGTTTTGAGAAAATCCCTTCTTGACTGTTCTCATCTGGAAATACACACAAACAAGACACATACACATACGGAGACGTCAAAGTTCTACTTTTGGAGTGAATCTTATTTTGACTTCATCCCAAACTTGATCACCTCATCATGTCAATGGTAAGTTGCTCACAGTTGACATTTCAAGTTTTTATTTTGAGTCAATTTTCAGTGCTTGTGGTCGTGTATGCGTTTCTAATGTTCAATTTGATTTGTGACTTGTGTAGGTACGCGTACCAGGAGCTTGTACGGAGATAACTTTCAAGGGAATGAGGTTAGTTTTGATACGGAAGTCCCAGTCATTTTTGTTGATAGTATCAATGGAATTTTGATGTTCTAAAGTGTATTTGTTTGATATGATTGCGTCCATAGGTTCCTCATTACCGAACGTCCCTCTGATATTGGAATGTCAGCATATCTCGAGGTGAGATGGGCATGATGGAGACGTAGTGACGGGGTTTTGAAGCAAGATGTTTGATGTGTCATCCTGATGGTGGGAATTTGGCGGCTACTGTTTGAGACTGACGGGATCATTGTCTGGGTTTCAGGAGTTAAAGCGATACAAAGTAGTGGTCGTGGTTCGAGTATGTGAAGCCACCTACTCACCGGATAAACTTGTAAATGATGGAATTCAAGTTATTGACCTTTCATTTCCTGATGGACAACCACCACCACAGCAGGTATGTTACTACGAGGAAGAAAAAGTCATTGGTTTTGGTATTGTGAACAGATGTGTAATGTTTGTCGTTGTTTTCTTATATTTAGGTTATTGATGCGTGGTTTGATCTACTCCGGACCCGGTTTAGTGGTAATCCCGAAGGATGTGTTGCTGTTCACTGCGTTGCTGGTGAGTCCAGTGGGGATCCTCCGAGAGAATTTTTATATAAGTATGAGTCAATTAGGGAATTTCCCAATGTGACATCGATGAGCATGAGGAATATAGGGCGTAATATTTGGTTATAAAATTTTCCAAATACCTTTTCGAGTTACATAAAATGGGATGACGTATTTGTTTAGTAAATTTTAAATTTTGTGCGGGAAATTTTATGTTTATTGCGGGGCTTTTTAGACACCGCGTAGGGAACGTGTGAGACGTGACATAGATTTGAGAGATGCAGTATGTAATTGCGGAAGATGTGAGCGTAGGAAGGCGTTGGATCCAGCGTAGCAGGAGTCTGTCTGGACGTATGTAGTTTGCTATAACATAGCAATTCTTATACAAACCATGTTTGAACTCGTCTCACAGGTCTAGGAAGAGCACCCGTCCTCGTCGCTTTAGCACTCATGGAATTGGGAATGAAGTACGAGGATGCCGTTGAACTTATAAGAACGTACGTAATTGAACTCCTCTTTCACTCGTTATCATGACTGTTATTATTATTATTAATATTTCAACTCATTACCACCACCCCAATTATACTTGATTTCCTTCATATTTTTATTTTTCTTTCTTTGTATCCTTTTGTAGGAAAAGACGAGGGGCAATCAATGCGAAACAACTCTCATTCCTTGAGAGATACAAACCTAAATCAAGGCTTAAGAATAAAAACGGACATTCATGTTTCATTATGTGAATATTTTAAGTAAAAAATTATAAAGGCTAAGGAAACGAATAATAATAATAAATAAATAATAAAATAATAATAAAACATAATAATAAAAATAATAATAACTACTTGTAAGACACAAAAAACAAAACATCAACAACAAACATGCCGAAAGAACAAGATTGATTTGATGGATAATTGAAAGAGAGCGAGCTAAAGAGCGAGAGTGAATATGAGCGAACGCCAGCACGAGAATTGCAGAGAGAAAAAAAATCATGAGTAAAATAATTATTGTTGCTACTATAAATTATTTCCTTACAAAAAATTCGAAAGATCCGGGGTAAAAGAGTATATATCTATATACATATATATATCTTCATATGCATATGAAATTTGAAAAACATTACCAGGAAATATACAAGTAATGCGTCAAGGGGAAAAAACTTTTTTCAAAAAACTTGTCAATGTTTCAAAAAAAATGGAAAAGGAAAATAAAAAAGATAAATTCAACATGAGAGTTCATCAGAGAGGAAATTTTTTATGGGAGACAAGAATAAAAAATATTATGTGTGAGAGAGTCAGCCTAGAGAGAAAGAGAGAGAATGAGAGGAAAAATTTGCCAAAAAGTGTGAAGCCACGCCCTTTTGTATCAGCCACATAATACTTGAAAATATGACGATGATTTTCAAAAGAAAAAAACACATGTCTCTGTGTCCTTCCCACCCGCCCCTATCTTTAATATTATATATGATTCAATAGTGAAAAAATCCTGTTGAAGTGGTGAAATTTTTCACATGATTTTCAGTCTGAAAATATTAGTTGTAAGTTGTTAGCATATGTTGCTACAACAAGGAAATATATATATATATTAAAAAAATATATATAGAAACTATATATCGCTGCTATACAAATGAATGTCCTGCCTCCATATTTACATACATATATAATTATACATGTGTAATTTCCAGAGAAAAGCAGTCATTTTACCCCAAAAACTCATCATGATCAATATGATGATTATGATGAAGAACAGGATATTAATTTGTAGATGCCCTTCGCTCCTCCTTCATATAAACTTATATATATATGTATATATATGCATATATATATATGTATATATAACGTGCATCCACTTGATGCTTCTCCTTTTTTTAACACCGTCAGTGAAGAAATAAAGATTGAACGCTAATATTACATTTGGGATAATTGTAACAAAGTAAATTTATTCATTGCTGTACCGGAAACTCCATACTTACTCACGCCCAACTTTCCTACATATTTTAGCCTTTTTGTGATAGCTAGCCCTATTAATGTCACAGCTCTATGCATTGTGGTGGTGCACTCCATTCCTGAACCGGCTAAAAGTTGCCCCCCCCCGTGCCGGATCTCCTGGTCTCGTAAGTAAGTCGATTACCTACCGGAAACTTCATCACGGTTTGAGCTGTTCCAATTAACTTCATTTCCGCCGTGTAAGCTAGCCACATCCCTATTGTTGTTGTTACTCTGTGGAGTAATTTAATCCTCATTTCGCGTGTGAAACATCGTTGCTCCTCGTCGTCCCGACTTTAGCGTAATAGATGCATATCAGGAGCCGCCCACGTGCTTGGGTGGTGTGTGGAAGCTGTAGCAGCACCGCTGAAAGTCTCGCCTGTTGGGTGCGGTAGAGATAGATAGACAGACCTTGGCCAATGTGATAAAATATTGCGTTTGATACGAAGCAACATTGATTTTTCCCTACTACACACACACACACTACTATTTTCATCCATCCACTGTGCAGAATCTTGCCGGTAATGATGTCATTACTAATTAGACTGACACGGAAAACAGTATGCACTCTCTCATCTCCAAGTGTCACACATTATTGCCCTAATCAATGTTTTCTGCAATAAGCGAAACATTATTTTGTCAAACAATGTTTTCTCCATGGGCTGGGCAACTCTGTTATTGTTTTCACTTTTCATCTTATAGTTTAACATTGTTGCTACCGGAAAAATTTCGTGCACATGTGGTGCGTAGTAGCAGTCTTTTAGTTAAACATTGTTCGAGTAAAAACAACTTGGTTTTCCTCAATAACCAAGTGAAAATAAAAATCATGGATTTAGTCCGTCAGAAACTGACTTTTCGTTCAAAATAGCCTCATCGAAATTCATCCAGATTCATCAAAATTCAAGAAATTAAAATATGACATCAATCAATTGTTCCACCGAAGATTCCATCCCCAAAAATTATTCATAAATCTTCCCATTTTATCCTCTGACAAGCAGTCATCCGCAGGCAACTGCTGGGAACAATAGAGCATGAAAATTCCCCGAAACATTTTGATCCCATCCTCAAACACTTACTTTGTCCCAAAACAAATGCTCTAGCCGGATTTCATCCCCGCAATTTATTTTACCACATCATTCTCAGGTGCTCAGGTGGGGAATGGCGAATCTCAACATTGATACAAACAACTAATCACACACTTTCATCCAGGCTATAAAAACACTGTTATGCACAGGATCCTTTACTTCATAGCCTATAGTGCTCTATAACCATCATGGACAAATGATGTAGCAACAAGTTACTACAACAACAAATTATCTCCCACGCCTGACCAAGAAAAATCATGTGCAACTGTTCCTACCAGCCGCCACCACCGCAAAATCACCGCTCAACATAGCCCGGAACGACTCATTCCGTTTTACCAGCACGGAGTCCGCCACAGCACGCGCATCATGTGCGCGTAATAACTTAGAGGAAATTGAAATCAAGTGAATTGAAAATGTTCCACTTTCCTAGAAACTACAGAGCGGGAGCAAGTGCCACACAGAAAGCTACAGCGCTCTGTGCCGAACCGACTCCTCCGGTAGAATAAAACTGTTGTGAGACCGCCATGAAGCCGGGAAACTACACACTCACCGCTACATATGCATAGGACAGGACCTGCCCGGCTCGGCCCGGCGCTCACCCACAAACTCACGAAACCGACCAGTCTTTTGAATTTTGAACTGTAACTGTATACAGAGTAAAATGGGCGGATACATATTGCATAGAGACAAGGGATACGGATGCTGTGAGGACGAGCCGATCAATATTCTCCCGCCACTGCCGCCGCGTCCAGGGTGAATGACCTCCATGCTCCACGCTACGTTCGCAATCACATGTATATTGTATGAGAACAAAAATTTTCACATGCTCATGCAGTCACAGTAGTAGTCACATGGACTCCAGAAAAAAACGAGAAATTAGTACAACTCCTACTGGTACACAAAATAAGTCATAGATTTTTCCCAGGGTTTTTATTCTTGAATTTCGGATAATACATACGGCAGCTAATTTCAGATAATATGTATTCGTATATAGAGACACAACCACACTAAACTTTTTCTCCATAATAATCAGAGTTTTTTCCCTCTTCTGTAAACACTTGCTGAATTTTCCAAAGGTTTTTTAAATCTTTTTTGACCACCCGATCCTCACTCGTCAGATTCCCCCGCTCATCACCAATCAATCCGTTACCAACCGTATCCTCCTCATCATCATCATCAGTAGCAGGAGCGGCAGTATTATAGTGTAGTATTTTATGGCTTTGGAACAGTTAGTTGGTATTTGTGTGTGTGTGTGTCGTAATAAAAGTAGTGTAGTAACGGGATTTAAGACGGTCATGATTCTATTATCCCCAGCAGAGTCGGTTGACAAAAAAAGTCGGTTGAAAATGATGACAAATATAGTCCGTGTACCTCAAGATAGTAATAATAATTCCCTACTAATATATAGCCTGCTAATCTGGACTACACTTTATGTGTCGATGTAAACATGTGCTTCACTATGTGTCTGCCTGTACTAACTGCATTATTATGAGCATTTTCTTCCCAGCGCAATTTTTTTAAAGCCGAATTGAATTTATTAAGCGTTAATAATAATAATAATAATGATAATAATAATAATTTTCCTCTTTGTTTTCTCACGGAACCTCTCTTAATCCTTTCTGCACACACACACACAAACGCAGCAACAATCATAACACAGTAATAATAGCAATAGTAATAATACAGAGAATAATATTTGCTCGGAATTTTCTAGTATGTGTGTGTATGCATATAGTACAACTTATTATTATTACTATCATTCTTTTTTATGCATAAATTAACGTGGCGTAGCGTGTGTAATAGTAACAATGCATATCTCTCTCTCTCTTTCTGTATTTGTCTGTCTGGCTCCTGTGTGTCTATCTAGTACATCTGTCCTCCGGTGTGTACACATTTGACCGTAAATGATCATCAACTTGATCAACTAACATTCGTTCCTTCCCAGAACTTTTGTTACTTACAACAGTATAGGTAGTAGTAATAGTATTATTGGCAGAGTTTTTTTTCTGGAGGAGAATATAAATTATAAATTATTATTATTATTACTATTATTATTATATATAAACGATCTGAATAAAATCAGAAACGCCGGGGCTGGTAGTAGTAGTAGCAGTCACTCATTGCTTCCTGCACCCACGAACATGTCCTTCATTCTACTCCTGCAAATATATGTTTATATATACCCTCACGTGCATGTATGACACCCAGAGGAGGAGGATCCGACTGTGAGAGGGGACAACTGATATGCGATGATTTTCTAATAAGAATACTATAATCATTTATAATAATAATAATAATGAATTTTTTCTTTTGTAACATATAGATGTACAATAGTTTTGATACAATAGTAAATAACCATTATTATTATTATTATTACTTTTACTGTATTTAAAACAAGAGCGTTTTCCACACGGGGACAAGTACGTACTGAAGATTTTCTCATGGCATGTACAAGAACGATGATAATAATAATAATAATAATAATCATAACACGTACATACAACAAACACGGGGTTCATACTTTATAGACACTCATGTTCTGATGATGATCCGGGTTGGTTGCTTCGTTGGTTCCTTCCATTTGGTCTTGTTTCTCTTCTTTCCCTCTCCCAATAAATTCCAGTTTTCACTCATCATTCATCATATAACGGATTGATAATAGTAATCATCATAACAATAATAATAATAATGATCAGGAGGATGTAAATGTTTTTTTCGGAGTTGAAGGAGTTGGACGAACGAGACGACGACGACGATGATGACGAAAACGACGACGGCGGCGAGGATATTTTCGGGTGGAACAAGATGAGGAGATGAATGAAGGAGGCGAAGGAGATAGAGGGAAGGAAAAAATGAATTAGCAAGTTAAATTTTTCTCTAAGCCCATTATACGCAGTGCCAAATAAGTGTGTAGTAGCATTTGTTGCTGTTGTTGTTGTTGCAGAAGTAGTAGTAGTAGTAGTAGTTGTGGTAGTTTCATTCTCACTCTCTCTTTTTTAGCTTCTTCACATTTTTCACATCTTCTTCTGCTTCTCGAACAGGATGGCGCCGCGGAGGACGAGGAGGAGGCGGAGACAGAGAAAAAAAAGAAAAAAGATTCCTTCTGTATTTCCACTATATCTTTACGTTGTATATTTTATATATATGTATATATACTGATAATCATGATAATGATAAGAATAATAGTAATAATAATGATAATAATATTAATAATAATAATAATAAGTATCATTATGAATTAAAGTCTGGTAAGTTAAATTTTTCAATTTTTTTCCTTGTAAATTTATTATAATATTTTTAATTTTTTCCTCTGTAGTAGTAGTAGTAGTACAGTAGTGTAGTAGTAGTTGTAGTTACATCTTCAATGTTGTTCAGTTATCCCCTCCTTCTGTCGCCTCTTCCCCATCGTTCTGAGTGTCCGATGTCCACAGGGTGAGGTTGTCTCGAAGGAGCTGTGACAAAAGAGATTGCAACCCAATTATTCACTAGTTTCATCACGTCACCACCTTCTGTATAAATATTCATTGGTCATGAAAGAGTCGGTGAGGGAGATCTGTGTCTCACATTCGCCGTCCTAGTAGACACGACACGAAGAAAATGCTCACCTGCATAATGAGAGTTGAATCCTTGTAGGAATCCTCATTCAAAGTGTCCAATTCTGCGATGGCCTCATCGAAAGCCTATGGTTGGAAACACGAACAGACAAATAGATTTTAGTCAATATGTCCTCATTCACTTCTACAACAACTACATTATAATAATAGAAGTAGTTATTATTATTATTATTTGTTAGCATTTGTCCGAAGACGAGCGAATTTCAATGACCATGCAAAAAGTTGAGTCAGCGAAACTGTTTGGTCTTCACATTATTCATTACATAATGAAAAACTTTTACTTTCCGCACTCTTCAACGCTGGAACCTTCCTTGTGAGGATCCCCGTTTTGAAATAAGAGTGCGGGAAAATCAGCTTAAATATACAAATGGAAAACCCAAACTATAAGCTAAAAGTTACAACCAGAGACACACACGCAAAGTATATACGCACTCCAGTGGTATTAGATATGTACATATATATATATAGTACACCGCACGCTGAGTCACCACAGATTAGCACAGAAGTTAGTAGTATTGTACACCCCACGCGGATACTTAACAACTCTAAGTCTATATAATCGGGTTAATTTGAACATCTATAATGGAGTCATCAACTCCTTGGGGATGACCGGCAACTTTTACTTGTTTTGCGAGGTGGCAAGCTCGATCGGGTGAGGAGAGGATTTCATAGTAAAAAACGGAGAAGTTCAGGGCCAGACCCAGTCGGATCGGATGTGTCGGCTGCATCTTACTCTTGGCTATATCGAATGCTTCCTGGTACGCCTTCTGACTGTCGTCTACCACACCTGTACACACACGCGCGATTTCACCGCACAATAGGAAAGACAGACAGAGACTTTTTAGCAAATTATTATTTACGATGCTGCTGGAATAATATATACATATAACTCTTACTTACTATAACACTGAATTGTAAGTTTAACTATCTACTACAGGAGTGGAAAAAAATTATTATTTATTTACTGCATTACTGAAATGCAACTCTTATAATTAAATTCATGTAACTCTTTTGGCCATCCCACTTCCTTTCGCATGAGTCCCCCCGCCCGCTTGTTGTTAAGTAACCCCGGCACCATTAATCAGGCGAGGATGAGCAGAGGCTTCGGGGAAAATGTTGGGAAATTCCCCCGAACGCGAGCGGAATCGAGCAGCAGACTGACTGGGGAAAATCCTCCCGTACATATGCTCATCTATATGCTTCCATCATGGACGACCCTGGAACTGTCTATCACAAGGTATCACTATATACAGCCCAAAAGTCCTACCACTCCACAGCAGAGCAGACCCCAGAGTTCCATCGCACACCACTACTCCCGCTCCAATCCCTCATCCAACTCCCTCGTCCTTATTATTATTGTTATTACTATTATCGAGCTGACAAAAATGGGAAATTTCCCCATATAATCGACCAGAGATGCATGTACTAATACACCGAATGCTCTCACACAGCAGCCCCTTCCACCCATTCATACCAGGCTTGATTAAACTCTTGACGTTCCAGTTCCAAGGCACTCTGCACTCTCTCTCCCCCTTGGTTGACGGTGAAATTTCCATCCTCCATCTCATTACTACATGTTACTCTCTGTGGAAGTGGGACGTGAACTGAAGGGAGCCTACGTGGGAAGTTGGGAGCAACGGTGGTGGAACTGGATCTACCCTGGAACAGACGGAAGACTCATCTATGGCCGAGTTGACACATCCGGGGGAGTAAATGGGAGACGACAAAAATCCTATCTCCTACACAACAAGAGCTAGACACCTTTTTTCTATGCCGGCAACAAATTTTTCTACAGTTGGAATAGGACCCTGAGTAGATTTAACATATTGGTGGCATTGGAGGGAGGTGAGGTACAGGGCAGCCGCGTCCAGATAAATATCGCGCGATAATCTGTCTGTCACATAAGAGCAAGTATTAACATGATTGAGCTTAATCCTCACACATACACCCTCACACGTACGATTTATCAGGAACCACTGGAATGATATTATGCGCATTACCCTTGAGCGTGTCTGTGTCTCTGCTTGCAAACTCTCTCTCTCTCTCACTCTCTCATTGTATGGCAACGACAGAGTGAGGTTCGCAAGAAGATTGTGAAAAAAATTCTCTGTTTCATCACTCCACCTGTTTGGCTAATTGACATGCTTTTTCAGGACTGTTGAGGATTTCATAATAGAAGACAGAAAAGTTGAGAGCCAGCCCGAGTCGGATGGGATGGGTGGGTGCCATCTTGTTCTTACTGATCTCGAACGCTTCCTGGTAAGCCTTCTGCGAATCTTCCACTACGGCTAAATTTTTCAGTATCACATATATATATGTATGCATGAGGGATTGTGTCCGGATTAAAAAGGGATACTTGTCCAATAATAAAATTCTTACAAAAAAATACACGTGAGTAACTTGGACATTAATTTCGCCACAAAAGTGACCAACACTGGAATAATTTCAGGTTACAGGGGAAGGAGTAGGGATGGTGAAATCCAAGTCTACTGCATCATGTGACTTACTATTCCTATTCTCGCCCGTTGCAACTTCCGCGAGGTATCGGTAATAATCCCCTTTCATCTTTAGGTAGAATACCTTCGACTCCGCATTACTTGCCTTGGGGATCAAAAATTTGTCTAACAAATTCTGAAATAAGAAATTAAAAAAAAATTAGGATCACGTTCATCATCATCATCATCGTCATTGGACAGTTGAGAACGTGCTCGGGTTGGACAATACAGTACACATTGTATATAGAATATATAAATGTGGAGTGACGTAATTCGTGTCGACCGGAAAGGTATGATCATGAGTGAGGGCCATAGCATTCTCATGACTCAGCCGCACACCCCATGACACACTACAAGTAATGTATGACTACAATTACTACTACTACTACTGCTGCTGCTGCTGCCACATTGCTACTAATTCTATTGCTACCAATGCCACTATTACCACCACTACTGCGGCTTGCACTCATGTAACCTTTGCGGTGAAAACACGGAAAATGTATCCTGTCCACCATTTATACAGACATATGCATCAGGAAAGGGTGTGCGGATTTCTGGGGAAAAAACGGGACGTCAACTCCGAGGAAGTGTTTTGCAACATTTTCAATTGTGAGGAAATACATATATATAATATCTACTATTATATGGACATTTACCAGGACTTCATAGCAGATTTCCCGGAGTTCCGTCTCCACCTTTTCACGGTACTCCCGGGCCATTTGCTGTTTCCGTTCTGAACCCTCGGTTTTTTGCTCAATGGATGAAATCACCCTCCAGGAAGAGCGGCGGGCGCCGACTACATTCTTGTAGGCGACAGAGAGAAGGTTTCGTTCTTCATTCGACAATTCCACCCCGGTTTCAGTCACTGACTTCATAGCTGCGGCCATGTCGTCATATCGCTCGGCCTGTTCAGCCAATTTGGCCCGTTGAACTAATTCTTCCTTGTCCACTGCCATGATCCCTGCGTGTAGAACAGATATAGAAGACATTAAAATTGAGAAGCATTTTCACACCACCAGCACAAGATCTCTGATGTTGGAGAACAACACTTTTGATCACCGCCCATATAGAATGTCCCTGTTCTTTCCTTTTATTACACCACCATTACACTCAATAGTTCTAATGAAGGATCAACGTCGCAGTTACCAACCACCAAGACGCTCTATTGGGCCAGGAACCAAAAAAAGAATAGGAGGAGGTACTACTTTACTACTCCCAATCTATCTCTCTCTCTCTCTCCCTCTCACTCTGGCCGAGATGTGAAAAAGTTGATTATTCTAGCGACTTCTACACGGCCTTGTACCTCTCTATAACCCTACCACCGCGTCGTAGCGGTTTAGTTACCTACAGCGAATTAAGATGATATAAAATATTTTTCCATCCTTCGCTTCCTCCACATTACCAACTGAAACTCCACACAGTTTTACAAACTTTTAACCCTCTCATGATCAGTTTTTCGCCCCCTCGTCGTGACTCTTTACCTGGCTTTGAATTTAAATCACAGCCGTGTGTGGAGCACTAAATATCAAAAAGTAATACACCGACTCTCTGGTCTTGTACGTGAAGTATTAGCAGCAGAGCAGTTGCAGAGTATTACGAGTACAGAAGTGTAGCGAGCAATACAAGGAATTTACTGAACACACAATAATGGAGAGTGACTAATGGACACTCTTTTGATAAGTTGTTTCGGTGGGTCGTCAAAATATTTTTTGGAGAAATTCCTGCGAAGGCGAGGAGCGAGAAAATTCTACGGGATGCACGGAGGGAAGGGCAGAATAAGAGACTAAAAAGAGAAGTATCCTTTGGCGTATATATAGCGTAGGCGATCGATGAACCGGCGGAGTCGAATTGAAAATGGCGTCGAGACACTCCCTACGTAACCGCGCCGAGAATTTCAGTTTTAATCCTTCATTTCACCACGTCCCCCCCCGCCCCCACACAATGGACACGGACCACACCGGGGTCAGGGCTTTGCCCTCACTCGCTCGTCAGAAATTTCTTACCTGGAGAATTCGGTTCACGTCCAAATTTCCGTGAGAAAACAAGAATGAAAATCGTCTGGTTTTCGACTCTGTCCCGTGTGCAGTAGTAGTAAGTAGTAGTAGCGGAGTTAGTCTAGTATGTGTGTGTGTGTGTATGATGTGTATGTGTGCTGCCTGCCTGCCTTGCCGTGCTGCTGGCTTTCAGAATAGGATGATCTCCACTTCAACTCCGCTCCTGCAATGAGTGAGTGAATGTGCGTTGTTCTCACAACTTGCGCCCATGCGTAGTCAACGGCTCAGGCTTCCCTAAGCCCGCCCACTTCGTCATGACAACGGAGAATCTTTTGGGTTTCCTTTCCTTTCGATTTTAATCATACTACTGCAAAAGTGTGCATACGTATAGTATGTGTCCTATTAGTCAGCAGTGAGCCATGGTACAGTAAGGACGGGACGTTGTCGGTCGGCCGGCCCTGCCGCTGCCGTTGTGTATATAGTTGTTGCTCGGTGGGGTAAAAGTCTGCTCTTGCTACGCTGTACTGTGGTATCTGCATATGCATGCATGGATCTCCTGTACATGCATGCATATGCAGTCTCAGTCAGGAAGGCCCAAAAGCCGTACCGTAGCACTCACACTAGTGGTGCTGGCTGCTGACATGACGAGAGCCAAAGCTAAATCGTCTACGCGTACTGCGGCCTGACATGAACATGCCCGAGGATGACCGTCACCGTCGTCGCAAAACTCCTACATATGTGACGTCCCCCGTGATTATCTGCATTCTGCACATTTCATGTGGACGAGATATATGAGTAGTGTATACACACACGACACACCTCTGATGAGACGTGTACACACACACACCTGCTCCCCTGTATAGATACGTATTGTGGGCGCAATGAGAAAAATCCAAGTAAATTTCCATTGATAATCAAAAGCACATAATAACTAACTGATGATTCCTACGCAGTGACCCAATTTCCAAAAACAATGTTTATTGTTGTGAATCCATCAGACGGAGGAGCGGAGTTGCATGGAAGAAGGGGGATATGGAGTGATCATTATTCAGTTCCGGTTAAGGCTGATGATGCATGTTGGTTGGTGGATTCGGGGTGGGGGGTAGAGGTTGGAATAAGTGTTGCGGTCGAAGCCTAAGCGAGGGGCTGGTCATAATGTACGTGAGGGAAATGTGTGAATCATTGTTTTTTCAGTGCTTTGCTAGTAGAAACTCAATCAATATGACGAAAGTTGTATTTTTATTTGCTGGGACACTGTTTGACTGAATTGATTCCTTATTGGCGTAAAGTCGAGTAGGCGTTGAGCTTAGTAGTGGTTTAAGTGACGACGTCATTCGTGGACAGATCCGGAGGAGCTAATTGCGAATTTGTCCGGTTTTTTGTAGGAGCAAATAATCGATTGTGAGAATTTAAACTATGTTTTGACAGATCATTGATTTGCGGAATTTCCCGCGTTGGTATAGTTGTCAATTTTATTTTTATTTTTATTTTTAAGATTTGACCTGTCTGTCTTTTGTGAAATCATTGGTTTTTGGAGTGAATTAATTAAATAAATTAATAATTAAGGCATGGCAAGGAGATACGTTCGCGGGCAAAATTCAAGGGGGCAATATAATTTTTTTCATCGGAGCCCCTTTTTGACAATTATTGACGGTTATTCATGCTTTTGTCGCGTCTTATTAACAATCAGTTTTAAGTAGTCATTGAATAATTCACGCGTATAAAGAACACGAAAACTTTTTGCAAGCAAATTTTTCGATTCAAACTAATTTACTTCATAAAATAATAAATTATTTGACGCGTAAACGTCAAACAAGTGTTGACAAGTTTTGTGCTACAAAAACCATTTAATTTTATAATTAATTTTAAAAATGATGAAGAGAAAATTCATTTTTTGAAAAGTAACGAGAGGTGACCTCGTCGGATCTCACTCCCAAATCAATCCTTCGTTTCATCTCCTATATGCAGAATGCTTGAAACTCGCAACGCCTTCACTCATCAAACGCCCAGTTTTCAAAGATGGCTTTTGAAAGAGTGGCGGCGGACAATCAAGCCCAGCCCGCTCCCATTCGTTTTTTTTCGAGGTGTTGTTGAAGTTGCCATTGTTGGCAACGACTTGTGAAACTCCTTGATGAAATGAGATCCAAGAGAACGGAAAGTCCTGTCATATTCCTCTCGTCTTTTTTTTGCACTTTAGCATGCAGTACTGCGTCAGAATCATCCTCTCTGTGGGTCTTATCCAGCAATCTGTGTAATTCCATACGACGCTCCATTGTCAGCTGACTCTGGGTGATACCTGAGGAACCCACACCGCAGCCCTTGCATCAGGTGACAAGGACAATAATTACCTTCGGCGGAAAAAAATTACAGCAGCAGTAGTAACGAAAGATTACCCACCGGATTTTTATCATGCACAACAGCCAACTCCCAACCGGATTACCATGACTTGGAATCAGTAGAAAACTTGAATGGTGGACGCAACTCCCTTTACATGCCGATAAACGATCATGTGACAAGACCTCTACACCTTGCCAACATCAAAGAACCACGTTGCGTTGCAAATTAAAACCTCGACATATATATATAATGGTTCGCACTGGCTCGGAGCATTCGGGACCGACAGGAGTGCTATCTCTCCTGTCCCATATAAAATTCAAAAACAACTCACTCAGGAACAACGTCCTGTGTGAGCGGACCCTGGAAGAAAAGCCGGGAGCCGGGCTGCAGCCTCCGCTCAAAACCCGCATATATGCGCTGCAAAGGACTCATCGGAACCCGGCTGGTTTCCCCACACAAGTGTATATACCAGTTGTTGTAGCTAATACCATCGCCACAGTTTCACCTCCGCCTCCGTTCTTTCACATTAGATATATACACACACTTTATAACAGCTCACAGTCACAGTCAGGCGGAGAGACAGACTGTGAGAGAGGACAAAATGCTACTAGTATAAGTACAAGCACGTACTACTACTATTACTACTACTACTACTACTGCTACTGCTACTACACTACTACGACAGGCTTAATATCACTAGCGGTGGTTTGCAGGCAATCATGCAGACTCCACCGCTCCCCATAGTAATGCCTCTATATCACGATCCGCACCACCCCATTTTATTCATTTTTCAGACATTTATTTCCACTGATATTCCACCCAATTGTGATGTAGTACATATACAAATTTGCACAGACATGAGTCTATGTACAACGTGGAAGAAGTCTCTGCTCCACCCGTGTCTCCTTTGTAACTTACTACTAACTTCTACTACTACTACACAGTGTATTCATTCTAATACATACGCCAGCAGCTCTAATTTTTTCCAACTGTCGTCATAGTAGCACTCTCAAAACTCATCAGAGGATTCTTCCCACTTTCCAGTCCCTCTTCCTAACTCCAACCTACAACTCGTCGTCGTCCCATGTATATATATGTATGACAGTAGACAGTACATGATGTGGTACTAAGCAATCATCATCCTCCCATCCCGTGTTACCTTACTTCATTACAACCAAGTAATTTCCTATCAGCTAAATGCCATTTGCGAACTCCAGTTTCACTCTATCTCTCTCTCTCACTCTCTCTCTCTCTCTTCTCTCTCTCGTTTCCACAGGTCCTGCCTCACTCCATCCTTCCCCGCACTTCCAGATCAGCGTTACACATACATGGTCTTGTTTAAAAAAGACTTTCTACATGCATGTGAAAAAAAATCGGATGAAATAGAGAAAGAGATGGAGATCTATAGTAGGAGGAGAAGAGCTAGATGGATAGACACAGAGGAGGACGCGAAGAGGAACAAGAGCTAAACACACACGTACACACACACAGGTTGATGAGCAGAGTAAATAAACTTGGCCCTTGTTTACTTGAGAATTTCCAGGTGTATTTCTTTCCCGCTATAGACTCTATAGTTTTGTCGCCCCAACGGAAATGAAGCGAGCAAATCCTCTTCCCCCGGCTTCCCCTTCGAAATAAAACGGAAAAGAGACTCAATTTAGGTTTTGGAAAATTTCCTGGAAAAGATGAGAAATTCTTGGAAAAGATTTATTAGCACTCTGACACATTGGATCCGTCGAGGAATAATGCATGCGAAATGCCAAGGAATTGTGAATTAAGAAATTTCATATTTCCCGCTCCACACCCGCCGTCCATCTATTTTTATGGGGGTCAGCAGTGAAAAAAGGAGCTTATGGAAGTTGATTTTCTCGAGCTTCACAGCAACGTACAGTACAGATAATGTCGAGAAAAGCGAGCCGTTCCTATTGCCAATCAAGACCAGGTGATTCAAACGCACTTTGGCGCGCGAATCCGGCATACCGATTGGATGAGAAGTATACCT
>WJFA01001345.1:4781-22170 GCA_009870155.1 Pseudobourletiella spinata | reverse complement strand
AAACTGGGATTTTCTTATGGGATTTAACATGGGATTTTGAAGTGAAGACGTACTCCCCCCCCCGTTTCGTACCTGAGTGATGAAAACTTTGAGGGCCTGTAACTCGGGCAAACCTGAATTCTCGTACCTAGGTGTTTCACATTGTTAATCTTCCCAGGGGACTTCTCGATGGCGCATAGTCACCCAATCGTGCTTTGGTGACAGTTGGGGGAGTGCCCTTGTAAGTGCAAAGCAAATATTCCTTCAATGTAAACCACTTTCATTATGGCATTACGATCGGCATTGAAATTTAACAGAATAATAAATAATTCAACGCAATCGAAATACTCATTACGTGCGAGCTACCGAAGGTACAACTTTGCTCTTTTCTCACTTTTCTCTGGAAAAATACTAAATGATCTTAAGGCAACGTACAATGTTATTAACCACAACATTTACAGTCCGAAAGAAAATGCGCTTTGCCTAAAGTTTAAGGTTCATTGTGTGTATCCGCTTTCTGAAGCATCTGCTTCTCCTTGGGAAGTCAGCTAAAACTGCAGTTGCATCTAGAGCTTCGCAGAATACCTATGGAAGTGCTGCGAATTTTCTAGAGTGTTGAGTCAGGCTTTCGCGACGATTCCCCTTCACGTTTTGTAACTCGTAACACACAGTACAGTGAGCCGTCATTCCACACACTGCGACCTTCTAGAACGTGCACGGAAGATTCTCGCACTTTCGCGAGCTGCTGTGATGGCAACGACGGCTATGCTGTTGAGCTTGCTGCAGAACAGACTAGACACTTTGCACTGCGAATCCAGAAACTACTGCAAGGTCTTGCGTGAGTTTCCATCCACACTGTATCCCGAGTATAAAGCATGAGTTGTGACTGGCTAGCCGCATCAGTTTGTGATTCACAAGGATAGCGGACAAGTATCTGAGGAGGCGCGGACACGCACTCACGTTTTTCCTCACACGAGACGCAGCAATACAAGTTGGCGAGAATCTGTCATATCACACTGCTTTTAGAAAGGAATCAACTGTACGGTGGCTACAAGTGAAACACAGTGACCAGATTTATAACCATTGCAGTTAAACTCTCTTTGAAATTAAAGTGACACAATGGCACCAAAGCGAGCAATCGGTATTGACCTGGGTACGACCTACTCCTGCGTCGGCGTCTATCAACATGGTAAAGTGGAGATCATAGCAAATGACAATGGGAACAGAACAACTCCGAGTTATGTTGCCTTCACGGACACCGAAAGACTCATTGGAGACGCGGCAAAGAACCAGGTAATTTACTTTGTCTGTACAAAAAGTCAGACTTTTTTTTAAATTTCACTTAAATTCCGTTCTGATGCGCAAAATTGTAATACAAACAATTGTTTTGCAAATGTTTCGTACGAACCAATTTATTAACTTTCTGTATTTTTTACCAGGTTGCCATGAACCCACGAAACACTGTATTCGACGCGAAGCGTCTCATCGGCCGCAAATTTGACGACCCCAAAATCCAGGAGGACATGAAACATTGGCCTTTCAAGGTGGGGCGGGACGGAACAAAGCCAATAATCGAGGTGGAATTCAAAGGGGAAAACAAGCGGTTCATGCCGGAGGAGATCAGCTCCATGGTGCTCACCAAAATGAAGGAGACTGCGGAAGCCTACCTCGGTCACGCGGTCACGGAAGCCGTCATCACAGTCCCAGCCTACTTCAACGACTCCCAGCGTCAGGCCACAAAGGATGCCGGAGCAATAGCGGGGCTCAACGTCCTCCGAATCATCAATGAGCCCACAGCCGCAGCCCTGGCCTACGGTCTTGATAAGAATCTCAAAGGGGAACGGAACGTTCTCATCTTCGACTTGGGCGGCGGGACCTTTGACGTCTCCATCCTCACCATTGACGAGGGTTCCCTCTTTGAAGTCCGCTCCACGGCCGGGGACACACACTTGGGCGGTGAGGACTTTGACAACCGGATGGTGAAGCACTTTATGGATGAATTCAAGCGGAAGTACAAGAAGGACATTAGTTCCAATGTCAGAGCCGTCCGACGGCTCCGAACGGCCTGCGAACGCGCCAAACGAACCCTCAGCTCCAGCACTGAGGCGAGCATTGAAATTGACGCTCTTCACGACGGAGTGGACTTCTACACAAAAATCTCGCGGGCACGCTTTGAGGAGCTCTGCATGGACTTGTTCCGTGGGACGCTGGAGCCTGTTGAGAAGGCTCTGCGGGATGCGAAAATGGACAAGAGTCAAATCCACGATGTCGTGCTGGTCGGCGGATCGACGCGGATCCCCAAGATCCAGAAACTCCTCCAGGACTTCTTCAATGGGAAAGAGCTGAACAAGTCCATCAACCCTGACGAGGCTGTGGCCTACGGAGCCGCTGTTCAAGCCGCAATTCTTAGCGGGGATAAGAGTGAGTCCATCCAGGATGTCCTTCTAGTCGACGTGGCTCCACTGTCCCTGGGGATCGAGACGGCGGGTGGGGTTATGACCAAACTCATCGAGCGAAACAGTCGTATCCCCTGCAAACAATCTCAGATCTTTACAACCTATTCCGATAACCAGCCGGCGGTGACCATTCAAGTATTTGAAGGGGAGCGGGCAATGACCAAGGACAACAACTGTCTCGGCACCTTCAACCTCACTGGGATCCCACCAGCCCCACGGGGGGTCCCCCAGATCGAGGTCACCTTCGACATGGATGCCAACGGAATCATGAACGTGTCCGCAATGGAAAAGAGCACGGGTCGCTCGGAGAAAATCACCATTAAGAATGATAAGGGTCGACTGAGCAAGGAGGAGATTGACCGGATGATCAACGATGCGGAAAAGTACCGGGCAGAGGATGAGAAGCAGAAGGAGAAGATTGCGGCTCGAAACCAACTGGAAGGTTACGTCTTTGGAGTGAAGCAGGCGGCGGAGGAGGCCCCAGTAGAGAAACTGAGCGAGTCAGACAAATCCAAAGTGGCTGGGAAGTGCAAGGAGGTTCTCTGCTGGCTTGACAACAATCAGCTGGCGGACAAAGAAGAATTCGAGCACAAGCTACAGGAGGTTCAGAAGGAATTGCAACCATTTATGATGAAAATGCATGGTGGTGGCCAGAGTGGGGGCATGCCCGGTGGCTTCCCTGGAGGAATGCCTGGCGGTTACCCTGGTGACCAACCTGGTAGTAGGAGCAGTGGCGGGCCAACTGTGGAGGAAGTTGACTAGACATCAATTGTTAATTATCTAGGTTAATAGGTTCAATTACATTCGACTGCTAACAGTACCGTGTAAAAGCGCAAGGGCTGTTCCGATGTGATATTTAATTTATTCCGACTTTTGGTCGTTGTTAAGTTTGTATTGTTAATAATGAATGTATGTATGTATCGCACTTCTCAAGCGCCAAATAAAATGTTCCTATACTTTTTTTTATTGAAATGTGCTATAAACTTATTCTCAGTACCGCGAAAATACTCTTGCATATGTAAACAATTAATTGCACGCTATGCTGCTAAAATGTGCAGATTTTTTTAACATTGTTATTTCACGCCAGGATGTCATCATGATTTCGTAATTAATTTTCGTATCGCCCGGAGCCCGAAACAGGTTAGGTCAGCAGTGTATTTTCTCGCAAAGTGTAAAAAAACGTCCAAATTTTCCTCTCCATTGAACCAAAGTGGTCATTGGACATTTGAAAATTACCATAATTTTAGGCGCCACATAATATTCAAATTCAACCTCCAGCACTCCCGGCTTCCCATACCACGTCTGTAGCTCACTCAGAGTGAGCTAAATCCATGCAGTCTATTTATGCCCTGTAATAGCAGCAGCACTTGAACGAGCTGTGCCCTATGCCCTGATGGAGGCGGACAGGAAGCAAATTGAGGTTTATTGCAACTTCTCGTGAGTCCGCTGTGTTCCAGAAACGACCAAGTTCTCGAGCAGGGGAAACCTTAACCTAAATCTCTACATTTTCCTACGTACTCTCCCGGCATTCTACAGGCCTATTACCCCACCGGATTTGAATTGGAAGGATCTGTGTTGATCAACTCGCAGTTATCTTTCATCTTGCCAGCGGGGGCCTTTCACCATGGCTCTCCGTTCCGGATAATTCATACTAGTTTGATTCTAATCCTGTCATCAGTATCTACCAACAGGATCACCGTGGTACCACCATTCCGTTGAAAGGCTTGTGCCCGGATGTAAGATCAATAACATCCTATAAGACGTAGGTTTTCTTCAGGTAGTTAGCCCACTTTAGGGCTCAGACACACCACAACAAAACTATCTCCCGGATCAAACGAACACATGGTATCAGATGCGAGTCCGCCACGTTATTATGTTTATTATTAATGTAAAACTTATACGACACTCCTCAGGTCTTTTTAAATTTGCCGTGAACTCTGCATTAGGACGAATACGAGTAATTATCCCGTTCTACTTTCAAGCCATAAAAAATGCACTGAATAACTCCCGTATCAACGGCACAATCCTGCTGATTGAGTCAGCTGAAAATGGGACAGATTCTTTCGTGCAAACTTCGGCGCTCGCGTGAACCACGGAAATACATACTCTATGGCTATTTGCCTATTATGACTGACTCGAGATCTTACTTTCATTCCCGTATAATTACTGCGAGCTATTATACAATTTATAGGATTTGAAATAAGAACATTGGCGTAATGGTGGCGACGGGGTCAAGGATTTTGGACGACTGTAACAGTTCCGAATACTGTAATTCTCGGTCGGATCCTCAATGACCTAGTATAATTTAATTCTGGGTTTATTTGTATGGAAATGAACATCATTTTTAAAAGAAATCCCGTCGGAGACAGTAACTGTAATTGGTTAATCTGAAGAAAAATTTAATTTTTAACGACATGACGCGAGGCCTCAGGAATATCCTTGGACTTGGTCAGTTTGAACAAGGCTCGATGCCACAAAGCTAACGAGGAAATAGTTGTCTCACGAACCTGTCCGCTCCTGTCTTCTCACATGCATTTATGCAGCTCGAATTTCCTTTTCCTCCAGGATGTCCTGCACGTGTACACACATATTACCAAATGTCCTTTGATCGTCCCGGCAACGGATTCAAACTTGAAAGTGCCTCCAACTTTTTCGCTCATGAATCCCATTGTATTGATCCTTGGCAATCCTATCGTACTTAATGGAATACTGATTAGTTGACTGTGGAAAGATCCGGAAAAATCATGCTACTCCTAGTAAAATCCTCGAGCGCACATTTCCATGAATGACCATTTAAGTATGCAAGCGAAAATGGGAAACTCATAAAATGGTTGGTCTTCACTCCAGCTCGAATTGCCACCAAGCAGCTGCATTTACATTTCAAGTTTACCGTATATAGCATGGGCAGCGGCTTGCGTGTGTGCCTCCTCCAAACCGTGTCACTCTCTTATTTACATTGGAGCCGGCCAAGTGGTTTGTATGATGGTGGGTTCGGTGCGGCTACAAGCTACGACTCCTCCCACTTGAACACACAGAGACCGAGAAAACTAGAGCCTTTGTTCGTCAACCGTCAGTTGAGTTCAGAGCACTGCTGGCAGAGCATGGAGAGCCCGTGAAGGTAAAAAAGCCGTTAGATTTTTGTGTGCCGCGCACCTCCTGGACTGCAATAAAAACACTTGGGAAACGTGAGTTTCAAATCCATTCAAAACCCGAAGCCCTTCAAAGTGTGTGCTCGTAAATTAAAGTGATTCAAATCAAAATTCGCGCGCTCTAAATTTCTAAATGTGGATGGGTGGAACCAGTTACAATGACATCAAAGAGCTGAGTTAAAGGAAGGAATTTCTACACTGTGGGATCATGACCAAAGAGGATTCTAACGGGGCTCAAAATGAGCGCCTTATGGTGAGCCCTTTGAATTTACTTTTATTTATGTGTTGGCAATTAGGCTTGTAATTTTTATTCACATGGACATTCTTACTCTCTGGTTCATTTATTGGGAAGGAAAGTTATCGTGACTCATTCAAATCTTTGGTGAATACATGATCGTTGGACTGTAGAGCATTATTTTCCTGACTCCAGGTGTCCGTTCGCGTCCGGCCGGCTGACCCTTTCCGAGAGACGGCTCGAGCAGTTGCTGTTTTGGATGCCCACGTAAGTGCGGTCGATATTTCACTTGTAAAACTCATATCCGGTCTCGTGTGATGTCGATGTGGCTATTTAACGTTGGGAGCCACATCCGAGCCCTGCGCAATACATTATGGTTTGCACGATTTTAGGGAATGTCAACCCTTTGCCAAACATTTTAATTCGCACATTGTAGCTAAACTGCGAGCTGGCTAGAGGACAGCCATGAGCCTATTAAGAGTCTTACATTATTGGTTCGGAACGATTCCATTGTTGACTACCTTGCTGTGATAATAGAGAAGAATTTGGTGAGACCCAGCGTCGGCAGTGAGTGGCAGGAATTCGGCGTATTTTCTTTTCAATAATAGTTTTCCACAGCATACATTGATAATGAACTTGGTTCCCCCGACGGTTATTATGCAGGCACGCAAACCCCCCTCCCCCCGCGCTTTCCCATTTATTCCATCCGGAATTAATGGCTTCGTGCACGCCTGTGCAGCACATTAGCAGTAGAAGCCGCTATCCAAAAACATTTTCTTATAGGATTCCATATGGGATGCTCAGTGTGCATAGAGGATTTCGTAGCCCCATATATTTGGGCATGACAAGCGAGCATCAAGCTCACTCCATTCGAGTCAAAAACTTCCCTTGTGGCCAATGTGCTTAGGCAAGTGTGAGGAACCTTTGGTGAATGCCCAATATTTTCTCTATATTATTTAACTAGCTTGCATAATATACATAAGGCTCCTTCAGCCGTCATCCGGTGTGGGACTGAGTAGAATTCGGGAGTTGGATGGATGTTTGGTGGGGGGTGTAGGTGTGCGCCTTGAATCAATTCCCGATCCATTCCGTCAACTCGTAAAAAGTAAAATGAAGCAGCATTTTCCAGTGGGATAAACCTCCAGTGTTGAGTAAACTACAGGGGTTCATCCGCAGCATAACCTGCTGGGATGAGCTCATATGTGGTCGAACCAGAGTAATTATTATTATGAGGTCCTCTCTGAGACTCCCATGCTGTGAGGAAGACATATTTATTTTCGTGGAATTTGCATACGTGGCAAAAGTGTCAGGCTTTAACAATAGTCTGGCTGATAGTAGCCACTCATAATTTTCCCTTTTCCGCTGAATAATAATGGCGCCCATTAATAATATTGCGCAACCCTGGTTTTTGATCCAACTTGGAAAGCGTTCGGCGACCGGGTTTTTAATGTTAAGAATTCTGGAAAATCCATTTGCGAGTTCGGTAGTAGGGTGTCTTGACACATGATTATTTCAGTGGTCGCTGTAGCAAAGTGTTGGTAGTTATGTCACATAATTTCGTACGAATGCCAAAGCCATTTTATTTTCATGCGTGTCCAACCCTTGCCAATAGCAAACACGGAAAAACTTTTGGCGCGACGTTGTGAATATTGAAGTAGACTTTAATGAGGCTAAGCATATTTTTATCTTCGCACTCAAAAGCTACAGTGGTTGGGCTGGTATCCACGAAAATATTTTGGCTAATAGTTACGGGATGGTTGGATTTTTCCGGATCATGAGTTTGTTACTAAAATTTTGAAATAACTCGTATTTTTTAACTAAAGTTTTTATTTGTTATTTTGGGAAATCTTGTCAAATTTCAAGTATAATTTGGATACGCAATTTCTGTAGGTCCTCAAATTCCAAAAAAGTAGGTTAAAATATAATTGTGGATCACTCAAATATATTTGAGCGCACAATTTTGGGGCGTCCTGAATTTTCCCAAAAATAGTTCAATATGCAATTTTGGAGCACACTGTAACTCCCCCACATAATAGTTGACTTTGCAATTTTGAGGCATTCCGTATTCTCCCCATTAGTTGAATATGCAATTTTAGGGCATTTTGCATTCCTACAAAATTAGTTGAATATGCAATTTTGGATCATCCTGTGTTTTCCCAAAAACAGTAAAATACGAAAAAGTGTTAGTATTTCCCTAAAAATAGCCAAATATTTCATTTTTCGACATCCCTTATTCCCTGAAAGAATGCGTAGACGGTTAATTTTAAGATGCCTTGTAATGCCACACCAACTCTTGCCTAATAGAACAGTACATGCCATATGGTAGCTTGCCCTTGGGCTCTCAGAACTATCCCCGTCGACGATGAAAACAACTGTCCCCCAAATACGCCGTTGAGGGAAATAAATTCCCATTTGTCTCATCCAACACGCAATTCATCTACTGATAATAAGAGTGTCCTCGAATTGACAAATGGTACTATTTACTTCCTCGTTCCAACCGGGCTAAAAGTCATCATCACAATTTGCGCCGTCCACAAGTTTGACTCTATTATTTCCAGACCCTCCTCTTCTCGGAACCCCCACCGGTTGACAGGAGTGACCCTGAACATCATTTCCGGACAGGGACACTCTTTCACAGCGGCTCGGGTGGCTCTGGAGCCACAAACATTATCACCACCCCCAGCACTCGCAATAACAACAATGGAAGTCGGACCAACTTGAACAACAGTCACAGTCAAAGCCTCACACACATCCCTCACTACCAGAATTCAAGTCGGTCCGGGGGGGCAACGGGCAGTGGATCCAACTCAGTGGAGGTTGGCAAGGCCTACGACTTTGACTGGGTCTTCGATGAGACGTCCACGCAGGAGGAGGTGTACAAAAACACTGCCGCCCCGCTCGTCCGCTCCGTCATGGAGGGCTTCTGTGCCACCGTCTTCGCCTACGGGGCAACCGGCTCTGGCAAGACGTACACGATGATTGGGACACCGGCGAACCCCGGGATCATGGCGAGAGCTGTGGATGATATTTTCCATTTGTGTGCCAATCAAAAGAAGGATGTTAAATCTGAGGTTATTAAACACAAATTAACAAATTTTCCTCAGTAATGAGCTAGTAATACTAACTGCTTACTACATTGCGCAGGTCTACTTATCATATCTGGAAGTTTACAACGAGCAAATTCGTGACCTGTTACGGCCCGCGCCCGGGGTACACTTGGACCTGCGGGAGGATAAGGATCAAGTTCATGTGGCAGGACTTTCGGAAATTCGCGCCACATCTACTCACGAGGTGAGTGAATCCTGTAGCCGTCGTAGCAGCAGACACCGCCGTCGATAAGGATCTTCGCCACTGTGTCATAATCTCCTGGATGGACAATTTGACGAATGGACTATCGATCGTTGCCCACCATTTCCCATTCACTCAGGAAAAGATTAGGGTAGTCGCTTCGGTATTGATTTGGGTCACCCGCTGGTACATGGCCAGCAGCAGCAGCAGCTGCTGCTGCTGCATAAGTGTACAAAAGTCATTTGGAACTGGCTGTGCCAAATGCGCAGTACTATATATACATCTGGTTGAAACTGTGATGATTTATTATCGTATTCGATAGTCCAATATCCAGGATTGTGATAAGGACCGACATTGACTCTCTCCGTATGGCAATTTTGTCCGTCCAGGTCCTCAATTTACTCCAAAAGGGGAATCGGGCTCGGACGATGGAGGCAACTGCAGCGAACATCACCTCATCCCGGAGTCATGCTGTTCTTCAGGTGACGGTCCGTCAAGTATCCCAGCGAACGGGCCTGATCACCGAGGGGAAATTGTACCTTATAGACTTGGCCGGATCCGAACGAGCTTCCAATACCAAGGTGCGTTCACCCACCCACCTGCGTGCTCTGACCCCTTCCTTCTGGTTGTAGGGAAATGGAAAGGAAAATCAGCTCCATAATCTTCCCATACACGAAGCCCACCCCATTCCGTATTAATGGACTCTGTTGGACAAATGACAGTTTGGCGGTTTCTCCGATGCTCCGAATCCCACCGACTCTGAATTCCCACTTGACACGCAATCCTCCCTTGCCGTCTGCCGCAAATCTCGCAAATTTTTGCGAAAAAAAAGTTCCACCTTCTCCGCTAATTAATATGGCTGAGGCTGTGTGGGAAATGGAAAATAGTCTTGAGCCTGACGAAATGACTGCTGAGGTTGGAAGTATTCGGTTCATTGTGTAGAATAATACACAAAAGCGGAGACAAAAAATGGCATGTGTGGGCACTGGGATGGAAAAATCCATAGGACTTCTGACGTCATATGAGAGGGTGTGAATATAATACGAGGTTTGTGTACCTCCGCTGGTGTTTCTCAACCAGGCTATATTGTATATATACTTTTTCCAGAACTCTGGGGTTCGACTCCGTGAGGGTGGCCACATCAACCGATCCCTGCTGGCCTTGGGCAACTGCATAACGGCCCTTGCATCCGGCGACGGGGATAAGTACATCAATTATAGGGACTCCAAGTTGACACGTTTGCTCAAAGTATGTTGACCAGAGCTGTGAGCACCGGATGTGTGTGCGCACAGCACATTCCAAAAATATCTGAAAATCAGTCTAAACAAAAGATTTTTTGGGAAGCTACTTGACGACGTTAATTTTCTCACTTTTTCGGTCTATTAATTTTCTCACTTTTTCGGTCTATTAATTTCGAACTTGACATCCCTATCATTTGACCTCTATCATTTTCATAGTTTCCCGCCAAGAATCATTTTCATAGTTTCCCGCTAAGAATGTGACAATGAAAAAAGTCTTGACAAGTTCAATAAGAGTTCACCAAACTTTTCGTACACACTGGCTGTGATTTTCCTGTGCGATGCACCCTCCTATAGTTTCCTGTCATTTGTTATCCCATGTGTCGACGTAACCTGAGAGCGCACTCACAAGTCACAAGCCCTTGCATGTCGTACTGACTCTCAGTGGTTTCTCTCTGTGAATAGGCGGCCCTAGGTGGTCCATCCAAGACGGCCATGATCGCTCACATAAGCCCGGGGGTGCAGCAGCGCGAGGAGGCACGGAATACCCTCCTGTACGCTCGCCGAGCCCGCGCCATTTCCAACCGCGTCAAAAAGTTCACCTATCAAGGTCAAGCCACGGACACGAACCATATCATTCAGGAGCTTCGGAACGAAGTGAAGCGACTCCAGCTGAAATTGGACCAGCGAGATTCCGTGTCATCGGATCCCGGGAGCTACAGCCTGGGGAACACACCTCCAACAATCCCAGTGCCCAGCTCGCCCAGTCCTCCGCCCCCCGTGGTTCAACCACCTGTTAAAATGGCGGACAGTAGTGGTCTACTCGTGAGCAAGCGGGACAAGCCGGACTTGAGCGCCGTGAAACAGGAGATTGTTCAGTTGTTCGACGAGGAATTCAGACTCCGGAACGACCTGATCAAGTTGGACGGGGCAATGCTTCAGTCTGCTCTGGACTGTGAGATTCTTCGGCTGATGGTGTTGGACTGGGAAACGCTGAAAATCCAGCGTGATTCTGATGGTGAAGGTAATTTTTTTCAGTACATTTTTTTTGACAACAATGTTTTTGCTAATTAAATTTGGTGATATTTTTCAGGAACATCCGAGGACTCTGATCATGGGAAGTCAGAGATCAATTCCGTCATGTCTGAGCTGAAGCAGGTGCGGCAGGAGCAGGACAAGTTACTTCAGATGCGGACGAATGTGGAGAATCAGTTGAAGGCCACTCGAGCAAAGATATCACAGACTGAGGATGAGGCGAGTCAGTACCTTCCTGAGATTCAACGGGAGATTCTCAGCGTTCTCTGCAAGCTTCAGCAGGAGCAAGTTCAGAAAATTTCCGTTGAGATTGAGGCGGAGTTGAAACGGCGTGGGAGTTTGCTGCTCCGGTGCTTACGGCAGAAAGCCCTGGGAGAAGCAATCATTCATCGGCAGCGCAACTTTTTAAAGGGTGTGGATTTATTTCTGAAAGCCATAGATTTTTAATTTTTTAGTATGTGATTTCTATACGTGAATGTACTTGAATATTATCTTTGGATTTCAAGCTATAGCAGGAACAACGCCGAAGAGCAGTGGGACGGTGAGCAGTACGGGCAGTCGGGACTCCTCCAGGTTCCTCCCGCCGCTGACAAAGCCGCAAACAAACGAGCGCCTGTTCCATACCCCACCGAACCAACGGAACCCCCGGAGTCATTTCCCACCGCTGTCCAACAACACGACGGGGATACCGAAAACGACAAAGTATTCGGATTTCCGGAAGGCCCGCTTGGAAAGACGGCGGTCGAGTAGCGAGGAGGACCTGGATCGGATTGCATCCAGAATGGAGGCTACGAAGCTCAGCTTGAATCGCAAAAGGGACTCCCCGGAATTGCGCTATAAGTCTCCGTATTGAAATTGAAAGCCATAATAATCGTGCTTAATGCCGGCTTATTCCTCTAAATCTCCATCTATAGCAATAATCCAAGACTTGGGGCATGTTCCTGTGAGAACTGTGGACGCAGTCATTTTTGGGAAAGGATCATCAGAGTTCCAGCTGACTTCCTGATTCAAGTATAGTTTTATCAGTTACCATAAATGGTCATGTTGTGACCTAATGTAAGATCTTGCTGGTATGTTTATGGCAAGTTTTTCTGGACTGTCCCTTTGCAATTATTTTTATAAAAATAAAAAAAACTGCACCTCGTATGGAAATTATTGGTGGAGCTTGCGGGGGAAAATCGAAAGATTCGTGATGAAATTATCAAAACTTTTCTCTGTGTATCACCACCTTCTCGGATCACACAAAAAGTTGACTCAACATTCAAAAATAATAAACGAGAAGACTCTTCGGTATCTTTTGAGATGAGTTTATTCATATCTAGTTTACGTGATGTATAAATTGCGCTGATACTACATGCATAATTTAGCCTTCGAGTATGGCATCCATATTTCGATCCCATGAAATATGGTATAGTAGACTATTGTCGTCGAAGAAACGGCAATAGTCACTCAGTCAGACCAAGAGTAAAAACTATATAAATAAAATGATGAATTCGCCAATTGCTGACAAAGTCCGTTTCAAGTTCAAGTGACGACGGATATCCGTTTCGGGAGGCAGATTGCCATGGCCAGCCACTCGATCCCTTCCTTGAGACCCGTGCCCGAGATTGCTGAACAGGGTTGTAGACGATACGGGTGTGCCTTTAAGACTTCTGATAGCTCCAAACTGGATTTGAAAGTAAAACAAACGCTGGTCATCGCAAGTCAACCTTCCAAATTATTTTTATTTTAATTGTTATTTTTATCTTACTGTTCGGAAATGTATGATGGTTGAACGGCTTCTTTCATATCCTGTTTGTTGGCCAAAATGAGGAAGGGAACACCTTTAAGTTCTTCGCTAGCCGCAATCTTATCCAATTCAAGTTTTAAAGGTGGTAGCTTCTCCTTGTCAGTCGAGTCAGCCACGATTATGATTCCCTATATTTAAAGTGGAACAAATTAAACGTCAATTACAGACGACAGCGGGAATGTATTTGCATTTCAATAGGAATAGGATTTAGTCACCCACCCTAGAACTGGAGAAATACGTGTCCCACGATGGCCGAAGCCCTTCCTGTCCTCCGACGTCCCATAGAACCAGTTTGTAATTTTTCCACCGAACTTCCTCCGCGTTGTAGCCAATTGTGGGGACAGTGTGAACGTCATCTCCGGTCGCAATCTTGTACAACAACGTGGATTTCCCCGCATTGTCCAGCCCCAGGATCAAAATCTTATATTCCTCTGTAGAAATAGTAAAGACAAAATACTGTGGATAATAATTCACGAATCCACACCTTTTTACGCCTATATCATATAGGCAACAGAAAAACTGAGAGACCAAGGCCAGAGGAAGGAGGAATGTCCTAGATCCAATATCATATTCAATGTCTGATACGCAAATAATCACGATCTGAGCTTCTACTCCGAGTTATGAAGAACAGTTGGTAATTTTCACATGAACAGAACCACATCAATGTCACTAACAGTCAGAAATATATAAACCGTTTAATGGCGCTTGAACACATGCATGTAATGTGGTAGTGTAATATCAAGTCCAAGTAATCTACAGTAGACTGTTTCAACTTTCTGTACACTTTCTAGTATGATAATTTTCTAACTAAAATTTCCCATAATTTTCCGTGATTTTCATTTTGTCTGCATGTATTGTTTTCAAATTCCCGCCACTATTGTCACTGATAATAACCCCTTTATAGAGGGATTTTCAAACTTAAGACCGACACTTAAGATTTACCACAGCAAAACCGACTGCGGTCATGCCTTTGTAAGAACTTGGTTGGACTTACCTTTAAAACGACGACAGCAACACACACTTTTAATGAGATCCATAATAACCGTCCTTCTCGGTATAGAAACTGGCTGATAGTCCTGCTGATGGATTGGTGACACAGGAACAAGTAGTGGAAAGTGGCTAGCTGCTGGGAAGCGACAATGCTTGGTAGTTGGTAGTCCTTTAGACAAAAACAGCAAAGTTTTATTAAAGTGAACTCCACTTCCCCGCAACCCAACACCACACGTCACGAGCTATTCCTCACTGTAATAATGAGCAGGCGATAAGGTGGGGAGCTCAACTACCACTGATAACTACCTATCCGTGGATGATAGATAGTAATGTTACCCTCGCTACTAAGTGAAGCCTCCCATTATCACTGCAGTTGCTGTACAAAGTAAACAGATGCCCGTGTATACAGTGTGTCTGATTCATCGCCTCCGTCTGCGACTCACTGAACAATAGGCACTAGTACTGAATGCTAATGGTTGTTCAGGAAAACACTTTTGTTGCATAATAAAATGCTGTTCCGCTCATTATTTCTCCACAGAGCTTGGATCGCTTGACAGAATTGCGAAAAGGCCGCGCTATCCGTGAGCTGACTGAAAAATCAAGACATTTATTTGGATTCGAGCGTACTAAAACCTTCCCGCAACTGGCAGTTCTGCCGAGTAACAAGGGCCTTTTAAAAAATCGAGCCACTAAATTGTGGCAGTCTTTAAACAAACTGATGTCCAATATGTATTTGTTTGATGTATATGTATCGTATGCGTTTGCTTCGGTCAGAGAATCAGAATGATAAATCCTTATAGCTGTCAGATAACATTAGATATGCGCTGTCAAATTCCTCCAAAATCATAGAAATTTAACTGAGGGAATGAGTGGAACAGGAACACTGTCCCATGAAATCAAAGTAAGCTTTAAGCTATATGATAATTTTGTAGTAAATCAGGAGTTTGTTTGCGTTCTGCGTTGATAAATAGTCGGTTCCTTCCCCGTCCATAGTTCCAGCGTTACTGTGAGACACGGATACGCTGTTCACATCTGTTGTTTGCTCCGTGGGAGTTGAATTACCGGGTGATTCAGGAGGATGACAGATTCGGTTGAGGAAGTGCGAGGGGAAAACTGAAGATAAGCCGTAAGGGGGACGCTACGGTGACGTCGTTGACCGCCTTTATTGGGTTTTCACGAAAAATCCTAATCAGGTGCGCAAAGTTTCGTCTGGGAAGGGGAAAAGAACACATTTTCGAAGACCCAGAAGTCGTATTAAAGGTCAGTATGATGATGCCCCCTACATGCGGGTTCAAACAACTGTTAAACGCAGTAGTATTAACAAAGTACGTAGTAACAAATGTGGTGTACGTACATTTAGGAATTTCCTCCAGAATGTCACCTTTATTTTCTCAATCAATAAAGGCTTATAAGATGTACTAATGTCTCTCTTGTGAAAAATTTTCACATTCAATTTAGCTCTTTGATTTCAGTACCATTGAATTAAGGTATTTACAGTACCCACGAGCGTGCATGGCACTTTGCCAATAAAGACCACGTGGCTCAAACCCTTTCCCGCGCGTTTCCCAGTACAGAGACCAAGCAGGTGAGACACCTGTAAACTCCAACTCCAATTGGACCCCCGTGGAAACACATAAGAATCACCGAATAGTCTTTATTCGCAAAGTTCCACGCTCGCTCCTCCAGGCTTATGATAATGTCGATTGCCGATCTCCTCTAACAGCGGTCTCATACGTGGTACGATTGCGCCATCTTGAGTACATTCTCCGGTGAGGAAGTTATCGGATCCGCGGATATCCGCAGACTTACGCTAAAGCTATTATAATTTTTCTGTGACGCTTTTTTTCTTTTTTACAATTATTCTAAATTCTTTCCTGAAAAGGTTAGGATAAAAACGCTCCAAGGTGAACAATGGGTGAGCTTTCCTCGTAAAGCTCAGTGACATATGTAAAAGTTTATTACAGAGTTCAGTGGAGTGAGAAATGTCCGATTTCAGCTAAGCTCAGTAGCCACCTCCAGTTCCGTAGAACTTAGTACGGAGTTAACGAATTACTCCAACAATCAGTAGCAACATCATTTCCCTAACTCGTCAGTATAAGGTTCCGCCAGTTGCATAGCTTTGTAGCACGTTCGTTCATCAGTCAGGTGCAAGCAGTTGCTGTTGTTATTGAGAGTGAGAGAGGTTTTTCACGTGATACATATAATGTTCGAGACAAGCCATAGAAAATAACATAGGGGGAGGATTACAAACAAGACCGCCAAAATTTAAATCGCAGGTTCAGTGAACCGAAGTAGTTGTAAATAGTGTGTAGAAGTAGAAATGACTGCATACGAAACCGAATTATTATCTTGTGTACGAACTTTACGTATCAGTATTAATCTGAAGTATTAAATAATATGTGAGATTCGTCGTTATGGTAATTAGCGCATTACTTATCACTTTAGCATTACGAAGTCATTCAAATTTAAGTTTCAGCTTGTCGGCAAGCACTGCGTAACGTACCCATAATGAGTGCTTCAGTTCGTTGTCACTCTTCATAAACGCCGCGAGGAACAGTCAGTGTCAATTTTGGAATAAGACATTTTTACGGTTGGCACCTAACAAATTTTGACAGCGTAACGCAAACAAAATTGACCAAAAATAAAATCTTAAAAATGCGGTTACCTATCGATATTAGATTATTAGGCTGACTGGACCAGGCAGGTAAATGTGTGGGATGTTTACGTGCAAAGTGACGGATGAACATCTCTCAATGTACAAGTAAACAGACGTGCAATTTAGGAACACACGAGCCAATATTATGGTCGTCCCATTACAGGTGAAAGAGTTCATCAGCAAAGCATTCACAAGGCGCTTGGAACTACTTTTGCGTAGTAATTTGTACAGTTCCAACGAAAAAAAAAATTCCACAGCTAAATTTTAATGTTGAGCAATCGTTGAGTTAAGCAAAGCTCGATCCCAAAGGGAAACTTCAGCCCATTAGGTAAGGGTCAGGCGGTGACTTCCATCGGGTCGCTTATTCCATTGACGAAGTGGTATGACAGAGAAGAAAAACCGAGACAGAAATTAATCTTCCCCTCTAGATTTTCATGTACACTGATTCCATTAAAATGTTTGCAAATAATTTCGCAATAATGTTGCAGTTTCCGAAGACATCAGAATCTCTTCTGAATCAGTTGTACACGCAAAAGAAAACATCAAAATAGCAGGGAGGGTGGGGGGGGGGGTA
>WJFA01001344.1:0-22200 GCA_009870155.1 Pseudobourletiella spinata | reverse complement strand
GGGGCCATCAACTCCATGTTTACCATGTAGTACGTAAATTTGTATTTGTTATTTCTATTTGTGTATTGGAGTATTTTCATTCCTGCGATTATTTCTATTTGTAATTTTTATTTGTTTTGGCCCGGTCCGTATATTTATATTTGTTATTTCTATTTGCGTTTGCGTGATTTAAGCATTTCTATTTGTTATTTCTATTTCGATCAGTCCGTTTTGAATATTTCTATTTGTTATTTCTATTTGTTTGTCGGAATCCTACATATTTCTATTTCTTAGTTCTATTTTCAAATAGCACCTATTTCACTGATCTTAACAGAAACATCAGATACAATCATGTGTTTTCACTTTCCAAAAGTATCCCCGCATTTGACAACTACATTTTCCAGAGCCTCATATTATTCTCTCGGTTTCCTTGTACTTGTCATGAGCGTGACGAAATGGTATACCTGGGATATAGCGGCGATATTAAGTAGAAGAAAACAAAGGGGTTGTGAGGGCCGACGGTAAAGGCAGGGATGTACGGTGGGGAGTGATCGATAAAATTTTGCGGTAGTAGTAGTAATAATTGAATAGGCTTGAAATATTACTGCGTAAGTGAAACCATCCGTGCCGCGGACTCGTCTGGTAGAATTTAAAGGGGGGCTGGAAAATTTTCTAAATTTTTCAAATTATTTTCTCGACATACTTTCTCACTTCTTCCGACATCTTGAGCAATAATCGAGAACATTTTTACCATACAAACGCATACAGTTCACAAGGCCTCTTGCTTTCCAAAATAATATTATTGCTTTTCCCATGCTCGCGCTTTCCATCCACTGCCGCAGTGGAGGGGGGGGGGGTTACATATCGATTTCACATACTGAAACCATTCTTGTAGCTTCTTTAATATATTTCCGGAAATGGGAGCACAAAAAGTCGCCATCATCGTCATCATCATAGTCATCATTGTCGTCGTCGTTAGTGATGGCAGCAGTGAAAGTAGGTGGAACCAGAGATTCACGATCACTGCTACCATCATCGAAACTGTGTAGAGTAAAAACTTTTATGCAAACTCAGATGCGGCGAGGAAAATCGGGAAACATACATAATAGTGGCAGAGACGCTGCACTGTACTGCTGATAGAAGTTAGAGGGACAGGAGTAGGAGGGGAAAAAGAGGGAAGGTGACAGACTGAGAGAGAAAGAGTGAGAGAGCATCTTGGTAGTAGTCGTCATCTTCGTAGGAGGAAGAAGTGAAGAAAATTTGACTCACATTAATAACAACTCTTTCGCAGTCTTGATGGTTGTGCGGAATCGGCTCGAAATGTCCGGTGCCTGTCAGGTGTAAGGTTTGTGGCGTTGGCCCTTCATCATCTTGGCTGCTCAATTTGGGTAGAGACCTAGAATGGGCACAAGAAAGATTCACGCTCGTTACTTCACTTCCTCACTTCCGTCCTCACAAACACAATAACAAATACAATGAGAAGGCAAAAGACATGATTGTGTACTGTTCCATATAGGATTTCCAGTAAAATTATTCGACAAATTTTCACCATGTAGTTGTATAAATGATCTACCGGATTTTAGTAACTGGAATCGTAGAAGAAACACCAACTACACGCTCTACGCTGTGTGGACTCATTTTCATGTCCAACAAACTATGAGAGTCCCATCGCTGTCCGACAGGCCAGAGATATTGAGTGGGAGAAATAAAGAGGGAGAGAGAGAGACAGAGCCAGAGAAGGGAGGAAAGAAAAAATACCTTGTCACTTGATTGGTTTCCTTCCCCACACATTGATTTCCTCACCTTACACCATTCTTTTTTCATCTGCTCGTGATCGTGAAAATATTGGCAGTAGCATTAGTAATGCGTGCTGGCAACTGTGAAAAAAATCATACGGCGTTGGTGAAACCAATTGATAAGAAAGCGGCTGCCATCTAACTGCTATGCGTCCTGAATTTTCTACCGCAGATAAATAATGACAACACATTTTCTTCTGTATTCTTTCTTTCAACGCTACTGCTTTTCCCCATATAAATGAAACTCTCTCTTGCTACCTCCACGCTTCGACCCGGTATGACTAATCGGCTTACCATGAAATTGCTCCATAGGATCTACAAACCATCTATGAATATGCTATACACGTACGCTACACATTAAATGTATACTATTTCTACATATTGGTATGGTTATCATTCTGACGTAGTATAGACTCCAAGAGCATATTCCTATCTTGCCGCATAACCTCCTGCTCCTCCTAAACCATACCATTTATGATCAATAATTTCAGGCTGCTCACTCCCCGTAGTGTAAAATTATTGCAGTATTTGACTGGAAACGGAATCTCATCAGAGGCGCGTAAAAAATGCCTGACCCAAGAACTAAATCGGGAGTCGAATTCACACTTGTGTAAGTCCACTACTTTGTCAGCTTATTTGGGCGGGGAACTGCAGATGTCCTTTCATAGGAATGCATGTGTGCGTGCGACTGCTATAAGGTGTGTGTGTAGATGCAGGCATGTTCTCTTATAGGGGTAGCTCCAAATATTTTTGGGTAGAGAGGCATATGGATGTAATATAAATGTGGAATTATGGTTCTCTTATGCGTAAGCCTCGATGCGTTTGTCTAGGAATGGATCTGCAGATGTTCACGTGGCTCGAATATGTCCTTCCATCACACATCCACCGCAGACCAGTTGACATACAATAATATTATGATGATTTGGAATTCCGAATATGTGCCAAAATCAACGTCGGGTTTCAGGTTTGACAAAAAGAATAATAGGGTCTGCAGTGGCGGCGTTTTGGTCCACGTTTCTCCATCATCCTTTCCGTTATACATTCCAGAGTATTGAAGCGAGTGTAACAAGGACGGCGCGCACTAGTACTTGAGTGGCACAGACGAATGGAGAGGGATGGCTAGAAATAGAAAAAGAGTAGTGCAGCCGGACCACAGGGGCAGCAGTAGGGGAATATCCACAGTTTCGAATCACGGACAATTCCACCGAAATTCCTCTGCAAGTTTTGGAAATGAGCCAACTCTATTCAAAGTAGTGCATATGCAGACGGGTACCGATGTGTAGGGGTGGGTGGAGTGAACCATTTGCACGTCCGAAACCCGAAGTTCCCTGATAGGGCACACATAGGTACACACATATACATGTCTAGGCGGAGCATGTGTATAAGATAGTCGGGAGTAGCGAAAAGATACATGTATTCAGCAGTGAAGGCAGCACCAACGGGCGATGTAACGGGAATGGGACACCGTTCCTGCTCGTGCTAACCAGCTCGGCATGCTCCTGCTGTCGTCAGCAACCCACCGAATCCACCCGCTTCTGCCGTTGCGCCTGGCTGCTATACGCCTCTAACATGTATGCCGGCAAATTGGGTACTCTGTGTAGCAACTGAGCATGTGGACCATGCTACTTTGCCTTCTCTACTCCTCTCTCTCTACTCATCTATCTCACCATTTTCCTTGTTTCTCGCCAATCCTGCCGTCGACGCTCCTCTGGATATATAGTACCTATTACACCTATACCTTCCCGTATATGTGAGTCCCGCAACGTTGACCAATTCACTTGGTACAACAGAGGCGCTAAGGAAGAACTCTTGCCGGGGAGCACAAAGACAGAAAGAGAGGCAATGTGTCGAAATTTCTTTAAGTATATGCATAGGAAGTTGTAGAAAAGATGGACCGACGCCTACAGTGCCGTATGTATGACATAACTGCCAGTGAGTGAGAGATTGAGAAATGGGATCGATTTGGGGCCTAAGGATTTAGCAATATTAGTCTTAAAGGTGAGATAATGCTCATATATTTAATAATTGACAATTAATAATAATTTAATTATAACCGCTCCAGTTGCGCCACAGCCAATGCCTCCTTGTAAATACATAATTACATGAATTTCCATTATTTACAATTTAGTGGTGATACTCTCATCTGGAATACAAGAATAAGTGCTTGAGTCCATAAGATGATAGACCAAGGAGAAGCTAGAAAGAAAATTTTAATGGTGAGAGACGTCAGCTCAAAGTTTCTCCACAGGACCAAGAGTATGGTAAAATTTCCACACATTTACCCTTTCTCAGCATGCTGTGCCCTAACCCTCGTTTCATAAATAATTGAAAAATGTATGCACGTTATATAGCGAGGAGTCAGCGAGTCAGAGTATTAGATGCAGCTAGGTACAGTTGTAACGGAATAAAATGCATGTAAAGGGAGGAAATTACCAAAATTGCAGGCAAGCTGTCCCCTTCACTAAAGAAGGAATGGATGAAAGTTACAAGACGTTCTTTGGGATTTTCGATTTCGAGCATATGTAAAAATATTATCAATAGGATTTGGACTTGAACCTATTCGTCTCTTTTCAGTTTTACCGTGAATCTGTGTTCTTCCCGTTTTCCTTACGGGGCATGCGTAATTTTTCTGGGTTACTTGGAGAGGCTCTGAAGCATAGCAGAAAGAATGATAGTGGACTAGCGAGCTCAAAGGAAGAAAAGGATAACGGCATCCCCTCATCTTGACAAGTGATGATGGCCAAAACTATATTTCACTAAAAGTTCATGTCCACGTATGAACGTCCACGTATTTGTGAACTCGCACGGCAGCCGCGGCCGCTGCCTCCTTGCCCTTTAAAGTCGGCACGTAATGAAAGGGTTGATCAAAGTTTTGGAAGAGCAGGGTATACCCCGGAGTACAACTATACTGTACTCGCACAGCTACGGCCAGAAACTGAAACATTGGATAGAGGTGGCCATGTTTGAAAATCATTTCCTTTTTCCTTGGAAATCATTTCTTTAGATGTCTTTGGACGGAAATATACATGTACATGTAGGTGGCTACATGTCTGTAAAACTATACGTCTGAATTTTCACGGAAATAAATGCATATGGACACACCTTTGCGCCCCTTCCCCCGGAGTTGCCCAAAAGAATGGAGGGAATGCCCGTGTGGAGCACGAACGTCACTGGATACTGGATCCTATGCTCCTGTTATCACCTCCAACACAGCGCAATACTGCCTCCACTTTCCACATCAGGTGATCAGATCAAATTTGTGTCCATCAATACCCATTTTCACTTTCCCAATTTAAACTCCCAGCTATCGGCTCCTCCCACTGCTCCCGGGTTTCATGCCAACCCAGCTGCTATGGAATTTTTGCGCTTCAACTTTGAGAGCGGAACAGCGCGGCCTCGTCCGCTTCCGCACTCTCATTCCGTCCCATTCCCACATTCAATCAAATTTTGAGCCATTCGGTATCCGCAGGGACCCGCGTTATGTTAATACTATATTAGACAGACTGAAGATGGAAATCGTGAGTAGCTTTCCCTTCACATTCCTTCAGAAATTCCAAACTAATTGTGCATGCATCTTTCTAGGCACATTGAAATTTATATTAACAAGCAGAGATGCTGTAATAAAGGTATAGTATACTGTGAGAGGCAAAAGTTTGTACGCGGGAATTTCCATTACCCTTTGAAATCTTTGCTGATCTGCAAAGGTGAGGCAATATCGATGGAGCATTTGTAGGACCGGTTTGTAGCCCTTGACAATGAGTGGGAGGTGAGGGAGGGGGTAAGGGACGGGGACCTGAGGGACGGTGGACGGTCCAGGCCTTCGGGAGACAGTAGTGAAGGCGCTAGACCCCACTTCTCCGTGAATTCCAAGCGGTGAATTTTGATGGATTCCCTCGGAGCTGCCCAAATACCAGGAAAAGTTTATGAATCCCAGTGGTGAAAACTGGAATGGAAGTAATGCTGCCGCTGATGGCTCCGTCGATGATGTATATCTTGATTATTAATGGTAGGACATTTATGATTAGTATTTGGATCTCCAGGAATTCTCGTGGAGGATAGGACCTCAGAAATGCGCTGAATGTAGTGGAGATGATGACGACGACAAAGACGACAAGAGCATAAAGCAGTGAGGATACAGCACAAATGAAGTGGAGAAGATTTTGGAACTGTAAGAACAAATGCCCATCACCATCGCTTGGAAAATCAACATGATTATGTGAAAGGGACACACTCGCAAGTTGTACACTGATACTACACAGAAGCCAGGAAGAGCATTGAAGTGGGAGGCGGAGACGGAATTGCCTTTCTGCTGTTCCTGCCACAATGTCCCTTCCTTCCCACCGTGTCCTGTCGACGGAGACTGATGAGGATGTGGAATTTTTTCGTCCACCCAAAGAAACACAAGAGGAAGCCAGAGAACGGAGAACAATGACTCCGACAGATGAGCAGACACAGTCTTCCCAGCAAATCCTTTCCCTCTTTTCCTCAATCTTCTGCCACAGCAGGGGCTGTAGCAGTTCCAATTCTGCTCGTGGAAGTCGTAGTGTGTGCAATAGAAGTACAGGAAGAAGTAGTGGTAATAGTAAAAGTAGTAATAGGTGTAGTGGCCCTTCCTGCTCCCCCCCTTGTTCCTCTGGTTTTCTTTGCCTTCCTCTCTCGTCCAGATCTTGGTCTGGGAAAGAAAGAAGTAGTAGGACTCTACAGAACCTTGGGTTTTGTCCCTCCACCGGAGATCCCGTCGCAACCACTCCACCAAAGAACCCAAATTTAGTAGAGTGAGCAAAACTAGCATTTTCTTCGTCCCTTCGCCTGTATTTCAGCACAGTTTGGTTAACTACGACGACGATGATGACACTGGTGGTTGCAACCACCTTGGAGACAACCAGAGTATTATGAGCACTGCTACAGGTATTGCTGGTCGACGGAACTGATGATGGTACCGCTGTGTATACTTCTGATATAGTTGTGATCACGATTGTACACCCATTCTTGACTAGTGCTACCTCCAAGGCTCCTAATAATTCTGATTCTGATTCCAAAATTGATTCATCTTCCTTTGTGACTGGATTGTGGTAACTCAGAGCTGAGTTCACCATGATATTCAACACCGCCTCCCGCTATGTATGCTGAGTATCCCTGGTAGGCGGATCACTTTTGATTTCTCTTAGAGGAGTGGCAACAAGGAGTGAACCCTTGTAACTAGCGTAGAAAAATCTCTCCTGTCCATCGTCTCCTCAGTCTCCTACCCCATTCCATGATGGAATAAATTAACACTCTACGGAAACAGGATGTCCACTTTTAGAGCATGATTTATATAAGGCGGTTTATTTGCCTATGCGAGGAGGATGAGGATTACTGGTAGAATATACGTGAAACAAAAGGTTGTATTCTCCCTCCTTGTTCCTCTCTGCGCCGTTCTTTCCTTGTTCTGGACAGGATGGACGCATGGGACAAGGAATTGAACTCAAATATAAAATTGAAAAAACCACATTAGGTCACCCACACACTCAAACACCCCAACATCAACACATTGCCACACGTCCAAGTACAGTCACAACAGTCCGTCTAATAAAGGGGCATGTATACGTGGGGATGACGTTGATGATGAAGTCCGTCTGGGTGCATGATGATTCTCGTCGGTGTCCCTTCCGTGGACGTAAGCACGGCCCAGAGAAGTCAGTCAGACAGGATAACTCATTTCTACGCAAATGGTCTCCAGGACTAGACACGAACGACTTTTTAGTGGAGTGTAATTGTATATATCTTCACACCTCCCAGTCGTTCCCGTAGCTCTGAGTCACAGGAATGGTATTTAGTAACGAAATTAGCACTGAAATATTCAATGCTACGGCTCACACACGTGACAAGACGGTGCGTTTAAGCAAACTTGCACGCACAGGGAAAGATGGGAAAGTTTGTCATGCTCTCCTTCTTCCTCTGTACGCAGAGTATATATTTAAATGTACGAATGGAGTATAGTCTTCGTAACGTATGTCTCTTATATGCAGCGTTATGATTGGACGGAAGGAGAGACTGGCGCTGGAGCTGCTGCTGCTTAAGATGAACGGTGGTTCCTTCGCATTATTGTCAGACCATGTCGCCACACATTGATCTGCAGGGGCCAAACCATCTGGGTATTTAGTTAATTTGTTCGTCACAGAACTTTCTATAGAGTATCCACACACTGAGATCCAGAGGGAAACACGAGTAGGGGTCTGCTCGAATCAATTTCTGAACGAGAGGAGAGTAGTGAGGGGATTAGTCCTGTAGGTCACTCATATTGACCACATATGACCATATGCACATATATGCATGTATATCTTGTACATTGGAATATATCAATATATATATTTATATATATCTGGGAGCACAGTGAGGGTCCAAGGTTCACGTGATCACTTTGTCCTGTTCGGCTCGATTGGGGGTCTGAGCGAGTTAGGAAAGTGAGAAGGTATGTGGAAAATAGACTGGTACCGCAGGGCGGGAGGCGTGTGTACTACTTACGATGACATTTTACGTTGCCATGTGTGTGGATCCGGGTGTGTGAGGTTGTGTGTCTGCGTATTCCGGTGAAGTAAGTTCTTGTGAAAGTGCGGATGGTGAGTGTATTTAGGTGTTCTAAATGTTTTTCCTTAAGTGGCGGTATGTGTAAGAGTGAAAAAGGATGGTTTCAGTTTTATAAATAGGAAGGAAACTGGAGGGGTTTCAGTGGCATGTCGTCGTACAAGTCCGAGTTGTCCAGACTCATACAGGCTGGATTTTTTAACAAACAAAAGAACCAACAAGCTGGACTACAAATCAGGCCCGCAATACTGGATAGACAGAGTGGGAGGGTAGGAGAGGTATGTGGACAGTACCTATAGGAGTATACTAGGAGGAAGACGCAAAGGTAAAAAAGAAGATAAAGGTTGAGTTGTATGAGAAAAGAAACAAGGTACGGGAATGCTATTTGGACGGTTTTCGGTTGGCTACCAGCTGGAGCAGCTTCGTTTTTCGCGGCATAATAATAATGATTGGAATGAGAGGATGGCAATTTGTGAGTGAAAAAACTGTGTATGTATATTATAAGGATCCTGTTATTATCAAAGGTCCGGGTGGTCGGGAACCCGTTCAAGTGTCTCCGTGTTCAGGAAAGCTCCTCATTTTCACAAGGTAGTAATGTAATAATATTAAAAATTATAACATCTCTTTTTTTCCATTTACTGTAAAATTTTTCCAACACCCTTCGTCAACGAAGATTCAAAGCTCCAGTCTTCCACAGTAGTAACAACAACATGGGAATAACAGGAGAACAACAAGGAGAAGAGTAACACAAAGAGGCTTGGGAAAAAAGAATTGGTTTTTTTGTATGTAGACTTTTGGGAAAATATAGAAGCTTAGATTATATATTTTATTTTCACTCGCAATGTCCTCGTCTTCTGTATTTTCTCTTAGTAGCTCAAAGGGCGGCGGTTGGAACTTGTCAGTGCACTGAGACTTATGATGATGATTATTATTAGTAATAGTAGTAGTATAAGCGTTTCTCTTTCAAAAATTATATTGTAATGGTAGTAATTTTTTTTTAGCGGAGATGAATAATTTCACAGGAGCACCCAAGTGTGGATATTAAAAACTATAGAAGTATTAGTTGTAGTCGTAGTAGTAGTAGTAATAGTAGTACGAAGAACAGCAATAATAGTACACACCGAAGGAAGTTGGTGGACCAGGTTTGCAGGGTGTTCCGCCGATATGTGTGTGAGAGTGAGCACTAATACGTTGAAATGTGTCTGTATTTTCGTATTACAGGGATGAGACGGTTTGGTAGAGGTAGAAGTAGTAGTGGCCGTGGTAGCGGTCGTAGGGAGAAGCAGTAACGAGACAGAGAGAGAAGAGAAGTAGTCTGTGTAGGAGAGAAGAGAAGAAGCAGTAGTAGAAATGGTGGTGGTCGTGGTGGTAGTAGAAGTTGTAGAAGTAGTAGTAGGAATAGTAGAAGACGTAGTAGTAGCCGGAGCAGTAGAGTAAGATGGTTCGGATTGTATTGGTTGGATTGGATTCGGTTCAGGATAAAACTGAAAGGAAGTAAGCTGGTTAAATTTGGATCCCTTAGCGGAGCCAGATAACTGGTTTCAACTGTAAGGAAATCAAGAAAACCGAAAAAGAAAATTCAAGGGATGAGGAATACATTCGCCGGCGCAAAGTTTACCCGGGGATGCCAACTCGCCGTTCATGGGTTCACTCATTGATTACCAGTACAGAGAAAGTTCCGTATCTGCCTCCTCCTCACTGCACGGAGTTCCAGCTACCAGCTTTACGCTCCCCCACGTTGCAATATCTCCTCCCATCCTGCACCATTACTGGAACATAGTTAAAACTTTCTCCTCCAACCTCTTTCTCCCATGCGTTCTCCTCAGCCTCTCCCGTACAGTCTTTTTATCATGCTGAAGAAACTGGAGAGCCCCATTTTTTAAGTTAATAATAATAGGAAACGGGTTTGAGCTCTTGGTAGTTTTGTCTTGTATGGATGATTTGGACACCATCAAGCCCCATTGAATAAAACCTGACCTGATTCGTGGAATGAATTGTTACCGGACCCAAAGTTATCATGTTACAGCATACGTCAATATTTCAGTTTTTCGTGAAGTTCCGAGCACTGCTCTCGTTACTATGAGAAGGTCCGTACGGGAGTTCCCCTCCCGTTTCCACTTTCTCCCACCCTTTCTATCCTTTCCATCCATCCTATCCCCCAGATTCCTCTCCCCCGCTCTCTCACTCTCAATTCTCTCCAGCTCAGCTTCCTATATACCGCATCCTCCATCGTCAGCACTTTCAAAGCTGTCCGTGCTCTCATCCAATTACTGGGAGGCTATGGATATGATGCAGAGGAACTAATTTGAGACGAATTTTTTTAAAACTGACCTAGGCATAATGTGAGAACCAAGGAAAATTTACACTCCGCCACCTAGCATGGATCCTCTAACCCAGTGATCTCGCGATAAAATTTTCGACGACCGTGGATGTTACAACCAGCCTAGTGGGTGGCGTCCGAATTTTTTGAAAGAATATCTACATATATGGATATCAAATCTCTTCAGATTATTTACCCTAGTCAAGACATCGCAGTAATTGATTGTGCGAGTTGTTGGAAAGATGGTGGCCGTATGTATCGTTACCCTCTCCCTTCTCCGCGCACCTCACTTTCTCTCTCACCCTCGACCCCCTCTTTGAGTTCCCCTGAATGCGTCAGTACTGACGAGGTTTGCACCAGTTCATAACATACATATTGCAGATGAGAAATGTAGAGAACGTAGAGAAATGCTACGATGGCGGCACCGGTGGTGGTGATGATGTGTAGCAGTGCGAAAATCCGAACCCCTCCTTTGGCAGACCCATTGGCCATAGTAAAGACCCACTTTAGCGTACCAGTAACAAATAGTGACATATAGTCATTAGGAGTTATCGCTTTGATCTTACATCGTGTGAAAAAAGTCTTCATAGTTTTTGATTCGCGCCTTGTTTATGGAACAAAACTTTTATGCGTATATTTTTAGCATACAATAGCGCTTTTAAAGTGCCTAACGTTAAGAGGTTATGATTGGCGAGACATATTTATGACTGTATCACCGTAGTCCAAAAAGGTATAGCAGTTGTTGTACTAGTGATAGTGCTAGTAGTACTAGTTCTAAGAGGAGTATTGTAGCAGTATAGCAGCATTATTAGGCAGAGTAGCTGATAGCGGCAGTTGTAGTAGTAGCAGTTGCAGTAACAGCAGAAGCAGAAATAGGAGCAGCGCTGGAACGACAGAGAAAGCGAGAGAAAGAGGGAAAGGGAACCGTAGAGTAGGAATAGACAAGATGGGACCATTGGGTTTTCCTCTATGGCGAGCCGAGTCAGTAGTAGGCGAGCTTGTAAGTTTCATCGAAGTAGGAGCAGAGTGTGAGTATCTATTTGGAGGAAAGTATCAATTCAAGCTGTTATTTCTCACAAGTGGTAGCGCATTGCGGAATAATGCACAAGATCAGGGTTGCTTTCTTCAGTTCGGCTCGGCTCCTCTTCTCCCTTTCTCTGCCTCTCTCCACGTCTTTCTCTCCCTTTTCTCCGCCCCTACAGTTATGCTCTGCACATATGTTCTCGTAATATTTAAGGTTGAGTTGGCCCTTTTTTCTTTCCTTGTGTTCCCCTCTGAAACGTGGGATGGAGGTGCCCCTTAGCATCCGGCACTGGCAAGTGCTTGAATTGACTCCCATTTCCGTATAATTAAACTATGTGTACATATAGTGGCAGTCCTTTGCTTAGCGCAACTGATTATCGCACACTCGGCTGTAACGTAGAGGGGGAATTTTTAAGGGGACATGCTCCCTCTTGGCCATAATCAGTCAGTGTCCTTGAAATATTCTGTTTTCCGGGGCCAGTGGTTCACAGGATACGCCGAAGACTACCTTTCATTGTACAGGAATTTGGTACCCCTGTATTCGTCTTATGAAGAAGAAGGAGAAAGGATGGTACTGCAGAATGGCATCAAGATTCAGCTGGGAGGAAAAGGAGTGGTAGCGAGCTAGGGATGGCAGGTGAGGATTCGTTGACTCATCACCAAGGATACGGCGGTAAACTGTGATTGGAAAGCGGAGATCTCCTGGGTTGGATGCCGTGATGCGTTGGAGGTACGACACATCAATAGAACTGTAAGAGAGGGGGGGCAAGGAGGACACCATTCGTTATAAATACACAGAGAGTTGTGGTGGCCATGTTGCCTAATGCGACTCCTGGACACTCCGAATATCTCTTACTTTGTTGGGTCTATTTGTTGAAGGTATATGCAAGTCTGTGTGCGTGAAGAGAGTTCATGTTAACGGTGAAAGGGGCTAGTTTGGGGAGTATGGACAGCTCTTCCACAGGAAAAGATAAGAAGAACAACATGGTCCAGTGTAAATCCAAACTCATGACCGATCTAAGCTCTTACACACACATACACATTAGCGTAACAAACACCGATGGAGAGCATTGGTGGCATCCTCTGACGCAAGCAAAGTTGAAAACTTCCCCTGATCCTACTAATTCGAACCAACGGAGCCTATAGTCGGTCGAAATGAGCTACATCGCACCACTCTCAAAAGAATATAACGGGGCTAAAACTTCAAATGACTGATTCTCTCCGACTTCTTTCATTTTCCCTAGGTAGGATTAACAGCTAGACTACTGGGTGCAGCATGAAAGCAGGGAAACGGTGATGAACTGTCTTCTGAGAATTCTCTCCAGTATGAGCCATGATCGCCCGAGGACGTGAGAATTCGGAGTACAAAAATAGGAATATTTACTTTGAAATTCCTCCAGCCCACGCACCAATAAATTTTTAAATAATCTGAACTGTCAAAGTTGAGGAGAGGAATAAGAATGTGGGCTGGAAGGTGGATAAGAATCTCATAACTAATTCATGACCCGTTCCAGGACAAGTTTTCTTAAAAATTACCGTGGAACGGACAGTCATTGTGGTAGAAGATAGTGAAAGTTATTTCCCTCCACATCCCGTGTTACAGTCAAAAGGTGAGCTGGGGTTAACTTGATCATCTACAATATGCAGGGATATCCCATCCCCGCATCGTGAGGAGATGTCGAAGCAAAGGTGGAGAGTAAACATTGGGTAGGAAATTCCGTTTGGTTACCCCACACGAATGGTACGCAGTACACAGTGGATGAGAGGGTGTGCTCAAGTGCAAAATCAAATCTATTTACTAGTCTGTCCTAATTTCTTCAGTGGCCACTCGTGATATCACTCGAAATCCCACCCTTTTCCGCTTTCAATCCATACACTGGCTTTCACCCAATTCATTACTTTTAATTGTATGGGTGCTTCGCCGAATTCTGTACTCCTTGTCCAATGAATAACATTGTCATGGATTTGGCGTCATAATTCTCCTGTTTATCAACTGTGGAGCGTAACTGCGTGGTCGTAATTCCAGGCTTCACGACTTTCCACACACACACACCACACATACTGTGCACCAATATTCCTATCCAAGGTCTCTGAGCCCGGACATGAAAACTTTCACCTATAATCGGCCCGTGAGGATTAAGCATTGTTCCAGCGAAATGATATTTCTATTCAAATGACTTGCCCTGTTACAGTGGTTCCACTTCATTCATGTAAGTTTCCTGCTTTAACGGCCAAGAAGCCATACGGGACTCGTATGATTCCCTAATGTTGCTTCTAAGCCATTTCAGTGTTTGCAGTAGTACCACATATCCGTATTAGAATATTCCGAGCTCCCTCTTAATTTTAAATAGGAAAACTTGAGAACTCAATCTACTGACCATGTGAGAAGAAGTGGGAGCAACTCCGCGCATGCTACACCAGAACGATACGGTGCAGGGGACACCTTACTCCCTTTATGATCCCTCACAGGCATCTTTTTCTCTGATATTTGCAACTGGTACTGAGGTCCAGGACTCTTACACTTACAAAGTTGACACATTTAAGAGAAAAAAGCTGATGCAGTGAGGAGAAGGATTCCGGTGACACTACTAAACGTGACTTTATGTCAAAGTAATGGACTGATGAATAAATAATTTGTAAAAGTTATTTCCTTCTTCAAATATCCATTTTAGGGTTGTTCAACGACGCCGTCGCGCCGAAGGTAATGAGCCAGCAGTAACTTGAACCATGCAGAGATTACACATGACCAAATGTTGAAGGAGGAGCCTTAAAGGCTACCGCAGTGTCTGCCACACAGCATTTGCCCAACGAACAGAGCCCACAGGTCTTATTCAGCCCACTCCTCCGACCAAGTTTAGTAACTTGATGGAGGGATAATCCTTAAATCATTAACTTATTCCTACTACTGCTACAAATCCACATATTTCCCTCCAGGACATCCGCTTCTGTTTTTGAATACTTCTTTTTAACAGTACTAGGAAGGTATAAAAGATGAAAGTGTCTATTGAGTCATAGGGACATTATGCAAGTCGAACCGAGCCAATAAGATCCACTCTTCCGCTTTGATTGTCTTTCAGTCCATTCAGTTTAACTGGCTCAATGTTTTAGACGACGAGGAGAAGGACGATGACGACCATTCCATGCTTCGGAACTTGAGAAGCTCGTCGGTGGAGGGCTCCTGCGTTGGAACGAGCAGGTTGGGTAGCGGTAGTAGTAGTAATAGCAGTAGTATTAGCCATCGTACAATAAGTATATATGGCCAGCATGAACTGCGGGAACGTCATTGTTGACGCAGCCAAACCCTAGTTCGGCCCACCAACTTTCTTAGTGCGAAAAATAATAGTGAGATCATCGAGACCATAAAAAGTACATTTGACTCTCCTGCACACCTACTGTCTCCCCACTCACCTCCTCTCCATTCCTCCCTGAACATGCACCCGTTTGTAGAACAGCATTTCTCCTATTACTACTACCACCACTACCACTACGAATACTACTACACACTTGTAAGAGCTTCACATGGGTCTCGAGTGTGTGCCACTACAGAAGAGTTGAAATCTTATAATTAATGCATGGCAAATAGTGCGAGAGTTGAGGGGGAATACAGGGTGATGGAGAGGCTATGAGTATATAGGGAGAAACGGCGTGTCTACGGAAGAGCAGAGCTATACGTATCTCATTTGGGTTAAGGGCATGCCTGACCCGAGTCTTAATGAAGGAGTACACATTTCCGCTCTATAGCTTTTCATATACGCATAGTAGTACTCTGTGTTACGGAGAGAACATTAACTGTAAGTAGAGAAGCGTGAAGCGACAATGTTCTCCTTCCTGAGTGCGCCCTGCCATCCCTCCACACTTTTCTCGTTCCTCCACGTCTGATCCTTCTATGCCACTTCTCTCCCTTCCAGGACTAAAACTACTGTTCCCACTACCTCCTCACTACTATCTGCGTAGTAATAATACCTAGGATCACGCAATCCTCATCTCTCTATCCAAGAATTCAGACACACCTACACATGTACACATGTAGAGGAGGTTTCTTTGAAAAAATCAGACGGCAATGGTATCATGTGTATCCCGACACGAAAAATCCAAGATTTCCACCTCTCCTCACCAGTGAAATTGAGAGAAAAATCTCTCCGCGGCAGTCCAACGAGGAATGCTTCCAGGTCTGCTTAGTGCATGGTAGAGCGGGAAAGGTATATATATACATACCAACTATGTTGTATGTCACTCCTTTATTCAGACTCGGAGTGGGAGGATTATGAGAGAAAGTCGCATATGGGCGGGGAGAGGCGTTTTGGGCCATGGAACCGGATAACATAATGACTCGCTGTTTGGTGCCCAGGGTTCTCGTCCACGGCTACCGCTACTGCCGACACTAGAGTGTATGTTCATTGAGAAAGGATATGGAAGAGGATGAGGCGGGCGGTAGAGGGGAAGAAGAATCTTTAATGGGCACTCCTCATTTCTCTCCAGCGTCCATTTCTCCCCGTTTGTATCAACGGGGGATAAGCAGTTCCTGTCCGAGTTTATTTGACTGGAGGAGCCCGAATTTCAATTTAAATTCCCGCGCCCGCGCGCTTTGCTTTGCTTTCTCTCTCTTACCATCTCGCTTTCCTTTCCACCATATAAATTTATGTATACATCCGGAGTATGGGCTCCTGTGGAAAGAGACCCGGGCGTTCTCAACCGTAGTTCACAATGGACTGGATGACTGAGCATCCACTCCAAGGAGCAGTCGGTTAGTGGTGCAGAGAGTCGTCTGGCTAGAAAATTCTCGTGGAACGTGAAAATTTGGAGAAAACGTCGGCTGTTCCGGACTCTGGAAGTCTCGTTGCCCCTGGGCAGTAGAAGAGCAAGAGTGGTCTTATAGTAGTCCTCGAATCTCACACAATGTCAAGTTTTACGGTATTGATCACAAACCCTCCTGGTTTCTTCCCTATACATAGACTATATAGACCAATCTCACTCCTCTTCTTCTCCGTCCTACCACTCCTATGCTCATCCCATGATGTACTTGAGGACTTTATCCTCTGCAAGGACCTTTGACTTGGACTCCCTCGTAATGATGGCACGTTAAAAGATTATGACCATCTCTAGAAGACACACTTCGCTCTCTCTCTGTCTCCCTTGAATCCGTACAGAGAGTTCGGAGGAAGCCAAAGATGAGAGTGAGAGAGACGGTGAGGTGGAGGAAAAGGAGTGAGAGGAAGAGAATCTTTTGGCAAACACTACTACTGATGGGCAGGAAGGTTTTTGAGCAAGAACGTCGTATTGTTTATCAGGTTTTAGTGGAGCTCGGGAGACTGAATATATATGCAGGATTACTAAGGGTCGAAGAGCAACCACTAAATGGAGACGAGTGGAGCGGAATACATCGTCCGCCGGAGGATACCATGACCTCCGTACTGCAGCCCTGGAAATGAATACGGACAGTAGTAGCTAATCCTTAGCACGTGTGCATCCTTTGACATAGTACTAATAATGGATTGCGGAGGCGGGTATCTGAGAGGGTAATTTCTATTTACGAGTCATAATAATAATAGATAAAAACGGCAAACCTCACCTCTTTGACTAATTCAGGAAGGGTTGCAAGGAAATGACACCGGTGATTAATCTGACAAGTTGTAAGAAATAAAATGAAAAAAATAATCCCAAGGGATCATTATCATTGTCATCTTTGCTGAGAGTCTGACCGCACCAGGTCCGGCCATACTCTTCTCCCATTTTCTTCCAAGACGAAATGGCCTAAGGTGAGTGGCAGAAGTGTAAATTTACAGTTTTGCTCATAAATTAGTGAGATTTATTCAGACTATGAATACCGGAGTGGTCCGCGGAGAAAATTGGTAGATTGGATGCTCTGAATATGAGATGGAGAATGTCAGAAGATGAGGCGCCTGTCGTCGTCTATTTCTATGACACATACTTTCCCCCTCCTGCTCCGACTCCACTGCCACACCGACGCCGCCACTACCACTACCACCAAGAAGTTACCCGTCACGTAAATGTCAGGTATATCACACTTTTGTCCCACTCTCTCCACCACCACGGGTCCCCTGCTGCCTCCACGATAATAATTCTCGTCCCCGACTCCATTATGCATTTCCATTCTACCTCACGCCGAGGATCTCGCCAATACCTTACCTCCAGTTTCTTCAATGAAGAATTCATGCATTCATAAAGAAAATTATCATGAGCTGGATTTTATCGAATACTGCATTCTCTCTGACCATAGCGGAGCATATGAAGCGGGGCTCTTTGCAGCAACCAACCATAACTTGAATAGGACACACGACCCTAATGTCTTTTATCTTTGCCCCGCTTCTGCGTCTTCGCAGTTAGTACGTCTCTTTGTGCTCCTGGACAAATATCTTGGGGGCTGACAGGGACACTGCAGAGCACCTTTTCCTCCTCTGCCTACTTTTCTCTCTCCGGGACTCCTCCGCCTACGACATATTTAGGGGGATAGCTACGATGATGGGTTCTGTACTACGGTGATATTGCATCGGAGTGAGATTTGTACGATGAGTCGGACGAACGAAAGCTAATTTCATCACACACATGGAATTTGTCCCAACTTTGCAAGGAGAGAAATTGGACTCAGGACAGGATTTGCTCGTAGTACTTTCACCTGGTCGCTCCACATCCACGTCCTGCAGTATTTTGCTATCACTTTGGTGACCATTTAATAAGATCACTCACCAAACATCCATCGTCTTTCCCATACGAATCCCTCTTACTCAATTCTCATCATAATGTTTGAAGCAATTTTAGAAGGCATGTGAGAGTTTTAAGATTTTTCTTACATAAGCGTATACCCAAATTATTTGGGTGGATTTGAAAACATGGGAATTCATGCGACTGAACTCTTTTGGTATGGTAAGAACTTCTTTACTAGACATGACCGTTACTTTCTGAATAAAATTTGGAAATATTAGAGCTTACAAGGGGACTTTTTTTTACTTGTCAACACAGCACAAATAAACGATAATGCGTGTTCGAGAGATCCTCCAGTGTAGAGATTAAAATCGGTCTCAAAAGTAGAGACTGAGACGGAGACCGAAACCGAGACCGACTGCAATCGGTCATGGCAGTCGAAGACCGATTTCGGTTGCGGTCTCTTGCACAAAAATCAAAGACCGAGACCGAAGACCGACCGGCCAATGCTTGATAAAATTCTTCCCGTCTCTATTTTCAAATCAGTTTGAATGTACTTAACTTTGGATGTATGACCTTGTTTATACGTTGCATGGAAGCATGAATTGGCTCTGACGCCTTCCAGATGGACATTATTATTAATAATGTCGATCTTTTGTCAGGTCTGCGCTCCGAGTTCTGTATGTGCAAGCACATGCATCAACATATATTTCAGAGCTCATCATCATCAACAGCAGTCTCAATCAATGCACCCCATGTAATTTGTGACCTTTCGTTACAAGTAAAGGAGTTCACCGAATTGTGCCTGTTGATATTTCGATGACCAAAGTAATAACACTTTTCCCCATTGAATCCTCCATTCTTTGTTCCTAGTTGTCCTTCTCGCTACAAAAAAATCATGCCAATAATATAATAAAGTATGTTTCACATCATTTTGGCTGCCTTTGCTAAAGGCTTTCTTGGAAGAGTCTCGTTGGTTACCAGTAGCTTCAACCGCTTCGCCCTACATTTACGCATCGATTTTGACAGGATTAATGTAGTGTCATTGATCTTGTTGATACAGGCGGGATGAATATTACTTGATTGGTCTGATTAAATGGTGATAGCCCTTAGTTGCTTTTAAGAAATGGGAACTTGAAAAGTAAAGTAAATTGAGAATGTGCTTTTTCCCGTCAACAAAAATCTTCATCTGCAGGCTCCAGAAGACCACGCCCATGGTTTCATTTCGTGTGAATCCATTTGGGATCAGCAAGCAGTGGTTCCCGCCAGTTTCCCTTCCACATTCAGCCCTCTTAAGGATTTTACATCACGACTATGGAACACTCAGCATTCATTACTATTAGTGCATTCAGTACCTCGAAGGCGATGAGAAGGGACGGTTAAAGAAATTTCTAACCTTTGGGGGGAGGGTACGAAAATTATATTAAATGGTCATGGTAACCTAATTCAGGAATCCCAAAAACATCCGTCCAAGAACCTCAGAAATTGAGTGAGGATATTTTTCAGAGTGTAGCGAAAACATATATGTGTACAGGTGGAAAGTTGTTATGAAGCACTGCCATGTAAGTTCCTCTCTGAGAACCATGGCCACTCCAACAATATTCCAATCCGCATGTTCATCAGAAGGTTTTACAGGCTTCCAACCAGTTTATACCTTTCATCACGCCAACCCAGACCCATATAAATACGTGGAGTAAATTTGCCCAAAACTAAATTTAATGTGTTGAGAGAGGAGAAGGAGCAGGGCAGGGACTTCCGCATCCTCCGGATTGACAAAAACCACCACAAGTCTGAATGATACTCGAAACTTTCTCCTTCATTTCTTGAAAATTCTGCATGACCAGAATCCTTATGCTCCCTTTGTGGGTAACAGCGGCTCCGAAGCCGTTAGGAAACTGTTTACCCACATCCTTGTGGCAGCAAAGCTGGTGCATGTAGTTATTTGTCCTCCTGGGGTCTAGAAAGGATAAAGGGCACGCTGTAACTTTGGAGTGGTTCTTGAAAGCTCGCACGGAGGGCAATAATAAATGGAAAATCGGAGTGAATCTTCCTCAGCGCACGGACATTACGGGAGTAGAAGTGGTGACAAATATTCATCCGAGCACCACTGAGGCCAGTGCGGGTATTCCTGGGCACACGGAGGAGGAGGAATCCAATATTGCAGCACATGGTACGTATGCAGTAATGGCGAGGAGATTCAGCAGTGCTCCCGGTTCAGACTGTGGTGGTGGGGTGTACAGTAGTAGGAACCAACCAGAAGCCTGTATGGCTAAGTCGGTTCCGCTCTACTGACGTATGTCCCGACATGGATGGATATATATAGCCGCAGTTTTTCAGTCTCAGCCCCCACGTCATACTACTTATCTCCCGGTATATACTACCATACATGGGGGAAAACCGGGAAAAAGTAGCGGAGATACGGCTTGGAGTGGTACAGCTGAAGGCGTGGCGAAGTGGAGTGCAGGGGAAACAGATGAATCCTATGTTACTCACAGAGAATCCTAGTGGTTGGAAGATGAAACTTTTTGGGACCCATCAGATTAGCTCCCCCTAATACAGTAGAACTCTCTCATCTTCCTTCTCCTCCGTTTCCTTCGGACAGAGGGAGAGTGAGTGAGAATATCTCAGCCGCATGTGCAGTGCTCATACTCCTCCTCCGCAATACGTCCTTCTCATCCCCTTCCTCCTTTCCCAACACTTCCCTCAAGTTAGATGGCTCTTTCTGAAGCGATCTGTACGCTCGCACTCCTAAATTTCTGCAATGACTTACTAGGAAAAGTTTTTTCCTTGCGAATCAGTTTTCTACCGACTCTCCCTGACATTAGTATCATTTTAAATCTTCCATTCTGGTTACGAACCTATGCGGCAATTAGGAATAAAATAGTTTAGACAACAACTTTAAAAGCAAGCTCGTTGAAAAACTTACAATTAAGTCTAATTTCTAAGGAACGAGGAAGGTGGAAGGAGCTGAAGTCTGTCTGTTTTATTTTTTGTAATTTTTCCCGAAAATCATCATCTGATTTTGGGTTTCCCATCAATGTACAGGATGCTCATTGAGATCAGATTGGATGAGACATTGGAAATGGTTGAGAGGGAAACGTCAGATGAACTGAGTGAGAATTTAGAGCTTTCAGTAGCCAAGTCAAGGTCATCTACATGCTTTGAACGCAGGCTTTGTCACTCATAAGGATTCCGAAAAATCTAGTGGAGCGGTTCATTTCTCAACCGAGAGGAAAGTAATATGGACAGTTGGGAGTGGAAACATATCTATTTTGGGGAGTATAAGTATGGGCGATCGTCCTCTGTCAAAAGTCTTCCCACCGGCATGCTCAAATCATTAAGGAACCAATGTGGACTCGCGTGTAGATATTCATTCGCTCTGGCAGCCCTATACGTATTTCTGGTATGCGTTAGTGTGAGGGAGGTGGGAGAGTCCTTACCTGAGCACCGCAAGTTTGATCAGGGATTCCTGTGACTTTCAAGAGCAGTTAGCTGAAGTAAGACTCTCTGGGCAATGGAACTCGTCATACTACAATCCACACAAGGTATTAGGAGAATACCGTTGTGGTGTGTGATCCATTCCATAGCTATGCTTATACCGGCCTGTGCAAAGCTACAGATACTATTTGAGGGTTCCCAAAGAGAGGTATTGGAATCCCGGCTGTTGGCTCCCTCTAGCACTGTTAGGGGGAGGTAGGAGGTACAGCTAACACTGAATCTAGAGTCTCCGACTTTCTACATTATTGGCTGGTTCCAAGCCTTGGATAAGTTCCCTTCCGCTCATATATGCCCAAAGGAAGTACCCCAATGCACCTCAGTGGACTGCGGTTGGCCTTGAAATACACTGTTAATGATAAT
>WJFA01001343.1:0-22220 GCA_009870155.1 Pseudobourletiella spinata | reverse complement strand
ATTTACCGATACCGATTTCAAACACTAGCTTTTACCATATTTTATGATCGCCAGTGGTAAAAATTATAATTTTAGGTTTCGAATTAGTCAAAATTTCCATTTCTTTTGGGCACATTTATAAATGAGCCTGGTGCTAGTTTAGTAATTCTTTGCGATACTGTAAAAACTGCAATTTGTAAAAACACTTAGTGTAACACAAGAAATGGAATATTTCAAATTCAAATTATTGTCCTTGCAGGAGGGATCCCGTGAGAATGTTAATGCCTTTTCTGGGTTTTTCATATTCATCAAACATTCAAATTATTACGATTATTAAGCTGGAAATCCACCCAATCACATGCTCCTCTTCCTGTTGTTGGAGGGCCCTTCAAGTAATGTTTCGAAACTTCGAACGGCTTCTTGGCTTACAAAGTAATAAAGCTAATTGATATTCTTTACCATACACACAGTTGCCTGTCATTATGTATATGATCGCCATTTGTTCTCATTATATCTCTGGTCCTGTTCATCAGGCTATCATTTGACTAAAAACTTTTTCACATGTCAATGACGCTCAGCGCCGATACGATATGTAGCGAAGATTTTGTGCTTAAAGATTGTATCTGACAAAGAAGTAGGTGCGGAAACTCAGCTTGTAAGCTTTGATCCTTCTGCAGGGTCTCTCTATTTTCAATGGTGGAATCGTTATTACGATGCCACGACCACGAAAGTGGTGGCTTAGCAGTAGTCATTTCACGCTCTTAAAGTAAACTTCCTTGGCCAACCTTAGTTTTCCGGTGACTCAAGTTTCTGTGGAACAGGTCTTCTTGGGCTTAAAATTTAAAATGAATGACTTGCGAATGAAGTCTTTACGAGGATTCTGTACAGAACATTGTGTTCTTGCGCATTCATTCTGACATTTTCAGTGAAAACTTTGTGTCCTGAAGATTTGCTCGCGAGATTTTAATTCAGATATCAAGTTATATTAATTATTAAATTGGACCATCGTAATTGAAATCCGTGTCTCTTATCCGAAGATTCATCCGTATAACCATCGTAATTGTAATTCAAATGTTTTGACCATCGTAATTATAATTACAATCGAAATCCATGAAAACTCCACCATTATAATCGTAATTCTAATCCATATTATTCCGATGGAGCAGCCCTGTACTAAAGTAACCCTGGTCCAAATTTCAATCTTCCTATTTTGTATGAAAATTCAAACAATTTTCCGCGCTGACAAGCGCCCCTTTCCTACTCGCCAATGAGAAATCTGTGCTCAGATACACTGTGTACTCTTTATTACAATTACGTTCCTCTCTAACGATCCAGGAAAACGGGACAGTTTGAGCCACGTTGTCTTTCGTCAAGCGGTCGTTTCGAGAAACTCGCTTTCGAGCAACAGGATTCGATATACCGTCTTTCGATCCCCTGGATGCTCGAGAAACGGTCGTACAACCCAATCCCGTCGAACCTTGAGCTCAACTTTGACATTTGAATAGAGCCGGGGTAATGGGTGGTTATCGATTACCCATTACTAATGGGTAATGAATATTACCGCGATCCATGTGTAATGCGTAATGGATAACTCGAGAAAAATGTAGTGGGTAATTGGAAATTCGTACGATGTAATGGGGAATTGCAATTACAGCCATTACTTTCAGCTACAAAGCTATATTTTTAGACAAACATTCATGTCACCGGACTGTCGCGTTTTACAGAAACTGGCGACTTGCCGGCGGTACCTTGAATGAGACGCTTGCATCCTAATTTCGAGGTATCATTGATATTAATGTTAACGGCCGGATGAGTGAGTGAAGGGGACGTCTGTAAAAGATGTCACCTAGAATTTTTAGTTTGTTACACTCGTTGTTACTTAATTTGTATTTATAATAGTAAGAGAATACAGATGAGATTAAAAATCATGCTGAAAGTTGATTTTGTAAACTTCTATGATTTTTAAGAGAGATTTAAATAGTATTAGTCCTTTATTTTTACGTTTCATTCAATAACTCAACAACTTAGGCTCGATTTAAAACCTACCACAGGCAAGAATCGTCCCTACTTGCAGTGTAATAAGTTAAATAATTGCAATTACCCATTACTAGTAATGGGTAATGGTTTGAAATTCTCAATAAAGTAATGGGTAATTTGTAATGGAATGATAATAAATTTTGTCAAGTAATGGTAAATTAGTAATGGGGGAACTGAAAAAAATTGATATGTAATGGGTAATTTGTAATGAGTCGTGCTGTAACTACCCCGGCTCTACATTTGAACTTCTTGGCTTGAGGTGTTAACTTTAACTAGTCTAGTTAATCACATCTAGAAAACTCTACATCCAAAGGGTTCATGGCCTTAGCGGGCTTGGTGGTTAGCATGCCCTGTCTCTAACCACCCTGAGATACTCAAATATCCAAAAAATGTCCCATAATGTCCCCAAAAATGCAAGCATAATAATGCACAATAACATGCAGTTAAAATCATTACATCAGACCACGGGCATGGAAAATTATTAACGAGCAACACTTGCACCATGTTCTTCCCATGTCCAGTATGTTATACTGACGACCTCATCATGCTGTGATTTCACACATGCTTATGGTGAAACGTGAGCTCCCTCCTCACTTTCTTTTTACTTTTTAACAGTGTTCACTTTGTCTCTTTATTCAATCGTAGGTTCCTGCAAGTCTCGAGCCCAAAGCTCTGAGAGGGGAACGACGCGCAATAATTGGCCATCTTAGTTTAGTTTTTTTCTCATTTAAAAAATAAAAATTCTAATAAAAGCAATTGACTACTAACGTTACAAATATTATTCCAAACGAAGAATGATGGAGAAAATAATGGATAAAAGTTTCGACGTACTAAAAAATCCTTTAACGAGCCCTAATAATTTGTCTCATCATTCCCACCACTTGTTTATATATCTCTCAGCTGTGAAATGACAGAACTCCTATGATCAGGATGATGCTCATGACGGAAACAAACTGTGAGAGCTACTCACACCCACTCCTGCTTTATCTTTCGGCTTGCGACTGAGTGAGGGTAAAATTGGGGAAAATCCACTTGTGTGGATAATTATGAAATACTCGTACCGTGTGGGACACCGTGCGAGTGTCTAACTGAGTGCAATTACATACAACTGAATACATATTGTCAATTAGCCCAAGTCATACTCCACCTCCAATTAAAATGGGGACAATGATATCCATATATAATAATAATAAGACTGCCACTCCCAAGTCATGTGGATTAGAACATAACACATACTTGAGCCTGCGTGCGTGCAGTTCAGTTTCAAACAAATAATAATCAGCACGTCATCATGGCGCGGACGACGGGCCACAATAAACCCCGTCATCGTTCCGGATATGAAATTACGATATAGACAACAACAAACTCCTCTGAGATCCTCATGACAATGTGGCCGCTGCTCGTATGGGTGTGGAGGGCTCGAGCGTGTGTAACTGCCTGCCAAGGGATACTCTGTCATCCCGGCTGACTGAGTCCTCCTCTGCCATTCATACAATTAAACTGCGCGGGATTTCATGAGAGGAAAGTGAAAATTAGAAAAGCACGGAGCCTTTGTCCACACGCTCATACTCTCAAGTCAGTCATTCCACGGTTCTCTTCACACTTTCTGGATCATGTGGAATAATACCATTGAAATCAGACCCAGAATATTATTGTCATCTTCACATTACTCTCGAGCAGCATCAACAACGACGGCGTCACGTAACAACTTTTCCTTTCGTAACGTTAATTACTATGACCCACAATTATAGTTCAATGGGACCAACATCTTAGATTCTTCAAGCAGCATCTTTGATGATAGATCCCGGTAGAATACATAGATTAAACAAGACAACTTTAGGGTAAGCGGAAATACCGACAAGCATCTCAATCTCTCATCTGCACAGCGGAAGAATCAAGTATAAACAATTACAAGCGAATCCCAAAATAAGTCAGGAGGTTACACTAAAGGAGCTCAAGTTGTCCGAGGCTCAGCATTTGGGCGAGCAAATGTATTTGTAGTCTTCCCAACTTCCGCCTGCACCTCCGCATTTTCTTCCGTTTCACCTGAAAATTCTCTGCTGTAAGATATTACCAAACGGAACGTGCCTATGACGTCGTCGCGGAAGTCTTCTAAAGTCTGTAAAAACAAAACCGTCATCACATATCCACCCGCCACAACGGCGGCCTGTGGAATTCAAAATTCAACCTTGCCGGGTATTTTGACTCCTCAAAACCTTGCAACTCTCTCAACATTTCACACCTTTACATAATACTGCAGTAGCTGAGATGTAATGACCTTTTCAAATTATAAAGTTGTCATAAACATTTTAAACTTCCCGCCACACCCGCAGACACACACACGTAAATGCATAATATGAAGGTCTTGGGGAAAAAAGGACGCTACACCTGGCGCCGGAAAGCCTTGATTCGTAGCAAAATCATGACGTCATTCCTATAGCATCGACAAGGTTGGTCCGTTGTCCGTTCATGGATTTAATTTTGAGGGCCCCCACTACAGGTTCATTTCTATTTCCGGTTCACAGTCACAGTCACATCTTCCTCGGAAGTTTAAAAAAGTAAGAGGGTATTCCTGCTAGGGGACTCACTAAAAAACTCATGACACTGGCCATGAGTCAACTTCTGAAAAATCCAAATCACGAACCGGTGACTCAACCTGCATTTTAAGAATACTCAAATATTTAAAATACTGCGCCCTTTCTGCATACTCTGCATATTTTACGAACCTATAAAAGTTTTCTACGTGGAGCTGACAAGAAAACTGGTTGCCATCTTCCAATCTTCATCATCTTCTTCTTGTTCTCGTCATCATCATCATCTTCTTCATCTTCTCACCATCATCTTCTTCTTCTCATCTTCATCCTTTTCTTCAAAACTCAGTACAGATTTCTTCACGGAGATTCCAAAAAGGTTCAAAACTGTACGTGTTGGCATTGTGCTGCAGCCTGTCTGCACAGTAACTGCTACCTGGCGGGTCTCTGGCTGCGGCGAAAATATGAGAAAACTAATAAAATTTTGACACGACCCAGCAATTTTAAAATCCCTCAACACGTCGCTCAAAAAATGGACAAACACATGCACACAAGCAGACACACAAACGCACATACACAACACGTTTACTGCCCATTACCGCCACTAATAACGAGGTCATTGATTTCAATTGCATTTCCCTGTACGACTTTTACCCGCCAGCTGTGAGTAAGCAGGAGCCGGCGCACTATTTAGTCATACAGAGGGTGGACCTACATTTGCAAACACCTTGACATTTCCAAAACGATCTTAATGTCATCCTCATCCACACTCTCTCTGTCGCTGTCAGACACGTCAAAAATCTCCGTATCTAACCCATCCATACATATTTATACACTCACATGGCCATTTTAAACTAAGGGCTGAACTCCGCCGACAGTCCGCGCCAATTAGTTTCCAACTCCTGGGCCGCCTCACCTATATATTATTACCTTGTCAACATTTTGCCATACGATCCTATTCCGCGACCTTATGACACAATTCCCCCCTAAACCACCAGCGTGGCAGTAGTAGTGAGGAATCCGGGGCCGCCACTCTATGGCTCGCCGGCATCTCATTTCATCCATCATATCATAAATCCCAGGACGAAAGACCACCTGCTCCACACACCACCACCATCTCATAAATGAATAGTCATTAACCAGGGATTCGTCGGCACTTCAATAAATCCAGCCGTCAGTCACTCAGTCAATTCGTCGGCGCATCAGTAATGGTCATGATCCATTATCAGCATGTGCCCATGATCACTCAACCCTGAAATGAAGAGGGTGAAAGTGCCTGGAAATCCGCAGGGTTGATCTTTGAAATAAGTTGCAGTAATTCTCAATATCCGCGACCGCGAACTCATCCTAATTTCACGCAGTGAGTTAGTCACACCGATCATGCTGCGGCGCAGTCATCATCATCATGTCCCTCATGAAAGTCACGGTTTTTTAAACTGCGAAAATGAAAGTAAATCATTTCCATCCCACAGTTGGTCTTCTCACCGGTTTTACCGCTACCAATAATAATAATTGTCGTCGTCAAAAATGACAAAATTAACCCGCCGAACATCCTCTAATGCGTAAGGCGGCGAAATGACTGGTTGACTCAACAAGATGCACTGTGGCAAAACACTCTGCTGTGCTATGCAGGATACAGTCAAGCAGTTTGCAGTGGTCTCGCACTACTCAGTGTCATGATGGACAGGTTGACCGCCGCTCCTTGCATGTCAATGCACTGTGCCGCCTTGGTGCTGGTGGTGGTGTTGGTGTTGTTGGTGGGCGCAAACTTGCCCATTCATTTATTAGTCTGATGACTTTGTACATTGGCTTTCTCTCTGGCTTCGTAGCTGTAGAACGTACTTTTTCGCAGAAATTTCTCTGGTCAATTCAAAATTCCGTCATACAAGTCTTCTCCTCTGGTCACAATGGGCCACTCAGTCAGTCAATGGTCCGTGCGTACAAGGGAACGGTTTTGTTGAGTACACACAACCACACACGCACACACACGACATGAGAAAGAGAGAGCCTTTGCAGGGTGTTACTGTGGTGTGTGTGTGTGTGTGTGTGTGTGTGGATTCTACAGCCATAGCGCGTTCGAACGATCTGCGTCTGCGGCCTATAACCACACATGTAGTCGTCCTTCTGACAAATGAGAGCCCGTGTGGAGAGTTTGAGGAGGTGCGGCTGCGTGCGAGGGAAAATCTAACTCACAACACAACAGGCAGGTCGGGGCCATCATGTCCGCACGCTGCGGCAGCGGCAGAGTATGTAGTATTAGCGTATATACAATACAGCCCGACCAGAGATGTAACATAGTATGGTACGCAAAACGCAACAGCGTGAGAAATCACATCCCGGCCCACGCCTGTATTTATAGCCCGCCACATCCACTGCCACCGCTCACTGTCAAGGTAGACGCGGCTCGAGGGTAACGGCGTGAATCCAACTAAGTTACTGGTGACATACTCAAAAGCGTGTGTACTGCAAAGTTTTCCAGATTTCAAAAAGGTATTTGTTATCTCCCGTGAGCATATTTACGAAGAATTTCAAACAAAAATATTCGCCACAAAAGTATTGTCAGAAAACGTGCAAAAGTCCACAACCAACCAAAAGTATTGCCACACAGTACATAAATTCTGATCCAAAGGTACTAATTGACACAGGCAAAACTTACGACCTTAAGCTACTGATTGACACAGACAAAAGTTCCGACCTTAAGGTACCGATTGACACAGGCCCCATGAGTCCCATCCCAAAACTCCTAAGTACCCTCGGGAATTGAAAATACAATTTTTCTTACAATATCGTCCTGCATTCCTGCACGAGTGACCTGGCAAACCACCCAAAAATCTCGTCTCAAAAATATTGTGTAAAAAAATTGCCGACGGTAAAAATCCTTGGGAATTCCTGAAAATTTAAAAACCAAAAAAAAAATAATTATCCGTAGGCTAAAAAGTCCAAACCGGAAAACTTGTTTGCTAGTTTGTGGGAACCCTCAGGATCGGATCCCGGAAGAAAGCGGCGCATGAGCAGGAGGGCAGGAGGTTACTGTGAGTGTGAGTAAGAGTTCAAATAGTTGTGGCAGTTTTCGTTGTTGTTGTTGGCGTCGTCATTGTTGTTGCTCTTGTTATTGTTCCTGCTGTACTGTTGGGAAACGACTTGGACTGTCAGTGCTGTGTGTGTGTGTGTGTATGTGTGTAACTCCATTGCTCTTGTGAGCAGGCCAGCGATTAGTGTGTGTGGAACTTCATTGCTCTTGTGAGCAGCGCGGCAAGCAGTGTGTGTGTGTGTGCGTGTGTGGGATTATCAAATGAATCTGGTCAAGTACATTCGCCCTTGTTGACGATTGTACTTCTGCCGCATTTCAGGTATCTGTCGGACTGCGTGAGGGTTATTAGGCTTAAGGAAGAGGGTGCGGGTAGGTTGCGCATCATCTTCTTGGTGAGTGAGAGATGAAACCGGTCTTTTGCCAGGGCAAAGGAACACGTCCTCCTTCGTGATAATCTCCTCTTCCTCCATTCCACCATCACCTAATCCTCCTCCCAAGTCCTCGTAACAAGTGAATCTGAAGCGGACTGACGGACTGAGAGGTAGTCAAAGTTGTAGACTCACTCACTCACTCAGTGTCTTGAATCTTCACTCCGCAGGTTCACCCGGACACGGACGGTGGTGTGTTCCCAGTATATTAGTGCGCAAATCTGACTGACAGACGATTAATCGGAGTAGTTTCTACAGGCTTTCCCGCAATTCCCACCACGTTACACGCATCCACACTCAGAAATACATACGGGTACTTTTGTTTTCTCCGAATGTCCCTCTAGTGAGGATCCTTTGAGTGAGCCTGGGCCTTGAAATTTTTAACAAGTTAATTCTCCGCAGGTTCAACATGGGTCGAGGTGGTAGTGTACCTTGGAGTATTCATAGTCCTCTGCGTCCTGGCCACGGCCTTAGCCGCCCGCTCACCCACCGCCGCCGGATCACATAAAGGAGTTCAACGGAGACGGGTTTACAGGGTACAGCAGCAGCAACTTCAACAGTCTGGAGCTGCTGATGGCAGTACTGCAGCGGGAAAGGCGGCTGCGGCGGAGAAGAGTGGGGTAAAGTCGGAAACGGTGCGGTTGCTCCAAGTGGCCAAGGCCCTGGCCAGATCACATTCCACCTCCGAAGTGCTCACGCTCAACCTCACTAATCTCCTCATACTGATCGTCTTGAAGGCCGTCATCTTTGGTATCGGCCTCTTCTACTTTGGCGGAGTGTCCTTTAAGGGCAGTGGTCATGGAAATGGGTGGTCCTCGAGGAGTTTGGACAAGAAAGCCGGCGGTGGAGCTTTCATGACGGAGAGTGAACTCCTGCTTATGTTGACCTACTTGTTGGGGTCGACGAGCGAGAACTATGAGTGCATGTACAGAGTGGCTTGTGAGGAGCCGGCCAAGGCCAAGGAGTACCTCAAAGTCTCCAAGATGATCCTCAAGGGAGCCAAGTTCATGAAAAAGTAAGTTTACAGATTTTTCTTTTTTTTTGGTCCCGATTTTCTTAACGAGATGTTTTACAGGATTTGAAAGTTCGCGCGCGCGTGGAAAAAAAGAGAACGTGGTGGAACTTTTTAATGCAAATTTACGGGAAAAAACTGGGATTTTTGAGAAATTTCCTAACAAAAAACTGGATTTTTGATGGGAAAATTTCTCAACGAAAACACACATTTTTACAGAGAACATTTCTCAATGAAAACCTGGATTTTTTAATGGGAAAACTTCTTTATGAAAACCTGGATTTTTTAATGGGAAAACTTCTTTATGAAAACCCTCAATTTTTGCAGGAAAATGTCTCAATGAAAACACATTTTGGTGGGAAATTTTCTTAAAGAAAAGTTGTATTTTTTGTGAGAAAATTTCTTTGAGAAAACCCGCATTTTGGTAGGGAAATTTCCTACTAAAAATCAGGATTTTTTGGCGGAAAATTTCCCAGATCCAACCTGAATTTTAAATGACAAATTTTTCAATCCAAACCCATTGGCCCTGCGGTTGTGTAACACTGACCTCAGCGTGTGCATGCGTGTGTGTGCTCGCGGCGTAAATGCTGGGGAGTAACTGGCATTGGGCAAACGGGTTATCCTCTGTAATAGTACACGGAAAGTAGTACTACCGTAATCCCAAAAGTTGAGTGAAGTCCTTACCACGGACTTGAAGGAGCAGTGCACTGGCTGTGTGAGTCAGGCCGCAGCGGCACTGGGCTCGGGACGGAACTGGTTATGTTGTTGGCCAGTTTTTCTATCCACCACCACGACGACCATCATCACCAGCTCGCCGTGGAAAATCTATACGGGAGAGGGTTTTACTAATTCAACCTTTCTGTTCATTTAACTGCGAATAGTACAGTTGGCGCAGGTGGGACATGGAATTCTCAGTCAGGTTGTAGGTCAGTGTGAGCAACAGGAGCATATGCAGGGCGACTGCAATGTTAAAAAGTTGCATTTGGAAACACTTTGTTTGTGCGCACCGGATCATTCCGATAGGATTTCTCAAGGGTTTATTGCTAATTAGCTGCCGCCGCTGTGTACACCTTAACCTTTAGAAACTGAAAAAACACGAGAGAAATCGAGTCAAATGAACTGACCGGACGGGTGGGAGGAGGTTTTCACAATATTGAAGAAAATTGATTTGAATATGACTAAACTTTTCCCAATTTTTTCCCTGTGTGCTCGGCATCTCTGCATTTTTTGGAATCTCTTGCGCACACAGAGGATGAGTGAAAGGGATGAGATTATCTGTTGATTTTCCAACATTTGAGAGTATGCGTGACGAGTTAGGGAATTTTTGTTGCGACCGCCTTTGGGTGGTGAAGGCGGTTCGGCGGTGAACCACGTGCGATTTAGTCTCATCTGAGGTCGTCCCCGCATAGTTTCCATCCTTGTTCATTCTTCATGTTCCTCCAAAGATGATCTCTGCAACTTGTTAGACTTGTTCATTGCGGGCCGGCTATGATGATGCTCTCATCCTGAATTTCTCATGACCAACACATATTGGATTCCGTTACCAGCTGGCTGACCAGTGGGCCTTCCGGCCGGTCAACCCCGTCGTCAGTGGGCTGCTTTTGCTGCTACGAGTGATTGTGGGTGAGAGTTTACTGTGGAATCCGTAGCCCTGCTCACCCCGCTAGTCGCAGTCGTGCAGTCACATATTGAATGCTAATGAAGTGGCATTAATTACCAGATAACTCCGTGATGACATCTTGTCTCTCCCATCTCGCAATCTATCATTTGCTACGTCGGTTCTAACAACCGGCTCCTCACGGAGGTGTCAGTCGGCAGGTGTGTGAGTTTAAGTTATTTGTACAGTGTCAACGGGAGAAACGCATGCTCTCACGAGTCAGTTACCGTGACGACGGCCCCAATTGTGGATTTTTGGGTTTGTTCGGCTTGTGGGATTGTGGGCGAGGAGGGTCGTCAAATTTGGGGGAATTGTTACATGATCAATTTATGCCCTGTAACTTTTTCTCGTTTCTTGCACAAATTAGGGCATTTTGGCCCTCAGGGTTACAGGTTTGTCTGCCACTTTAGGTGGTAAGGAGCAAGTTTGTCGTTGATCTTCGGAGACATTGAGAGTCAAGTTTGATCAGTGGGAATTTACAGATTGACTCAAAATCCGCTCTATGCAATGGCAATGTCTGGCAGTCTCCTGCGCCAATCAAGTTCGTTGAACTCAATATTAATCTCCAGAATTACTTTCGTCTTTAATCTACTCAGTGAGTTCGAAACTTCTCCATAGTATTTGCTATTTCCACCAAGATCTGCGCTGATTACGGCTCCAGATAGGCCCACGACCAAAATTTTGAACGCATACCACCACCTACTCGTTCAGTCCTCGCGGATTTCTCGAGAAAATCTCTGTGAATCGGTTCTCAGTCAAGTCTGCTGAGAGCTCAATGGCTGAGCCCCGCAGTAATTCAGGAAGTTTGGCAGCACTCAATGATAAACTTCGTCATGTCTGTTATACTCAATGGCTTATCCGGCAGTAATTCATTGATGTCTGGTTGCACTCAATCGCAAGCCTCGAAGTAATTCAGTCATATCTGTTACACTCATTAGCAAACCTCGTAGTAATTCAGTTACGTCTGTTTGCACTCAATGGCAAACCCCGCAGTAGCTCATTCAGGACTGTTACTACTTTATAGAAACCCCGCAGGAATGCAGGTCTGCTACACTCTAAGGCAAACCCCATAGTGGTTCACTAAGGGCTGTTTGCAATCAATTCACCTTGCAGTATCTCCGTTAACTCTCTCGTACGCCATAACGACCATCTCCAACATTGTTTGCAGTCAACTTTTAGCCACTCCATGGCAAACCCCACAGTCTACCAAACAAGTCTTCCCATATGATTCACAAACCGTGAGCCGAGCGCAGTCTCTGTGTGGTGTGACTGGTAATGCTCACTGGACTGAACCAATTATGACAAGGCACACCCCCATCTGCTAGACTCCGACTTGAATTCCACGCCGAAAGGTTAAACTCATCCAATGTTGGTCACTAGGGAACTCACTCAGTTCGGAGATTGGGGAAGTTTAGTGAAAAAAACGCATTGCCATGAGCTCAACCTCAAAACAAGAAGAAATTTACTTGTTCTGTTTTTTCCCGTGGCTGCGCTCGGACGGAACCTTGAGAATTTCTTAGCTGGATTCTTCCATTGGCGGCGGTGGTAGTGGTCGTGGTGGAGTTCGTGGCGGTAAATTCCTCATTTTTGAGGATAAACAAACCTTTCGTTGTACGATACGAAACGACCCACCACCACTACTTGATTTCCCGTTACGCTGCGGCGCACAAGATACTTGTGGGCAGGGGCAGACGTATATAATAATAATAATAATAATGGAGGTGTAGTGGGAAGTTGACGCGAGATCTTCTTCTTCTACTTCTGCGTACCTTCGGAGGATATTACACTTCACTGCATTAGCATCTCTATCGGATAGTGTGTAAACACTGACGAACTGGTTTATCTGCCCCAGCCAGGATCCACTCACATATACATGAGTCACATGCTGGCTCCTATGCGTGTGTGTCTGTGTGCCTCCAACAACGACCTGTCAAACAACACACTCGATCAACCTTTGCACATACTGCTCATCCAAGTTACGTTTCACTACTTTACTACTACTACGACTGATCCTCCTACTAGAACAGGCGGAGATGGATGGTTGGGAAAAGGGCATACAGAGTTATCACTTGGAAAGATGCGGGGATGAAGGATGAATGAAATCCAGCCCCAGGAGCAGGTTTCTAACAACGTCATCATCACGACGACGACGAGAAGAAACCGGTCGTGTCTGACATACGATGAGGAATTTTACAAAAAGGGTTCATGCATATAGAGAGAAAGGTCGCGCAATCCGCCGTTACTTTGGATACCCCGAAACCTAGTTATTAACCATTTCCAAAATGATTATTGGGGGGAATCCCTGGGGCTGCCACAGAATATGGGGGCACGTTATAGACCCACACACACACATGGCACATACTACACCAAAGATCAAGTATCTCTCCCATACATTTCCACCATCCTTCTCACTTGTAATAATCACGACCGTCTTCATGGATGGCTTAAGTTGGTCAAGTGACTCCTTATGTGCATGAGTCGGTTTGTGTATGTGAGTGTGAAACACGGACACGGTTGAGAAGGGAAACGAGTTTATATACGTAATAATGAACTCTCTCATAATAAATTATACTATTATATAGATCACCTTTTAGGCTGGTCCCACCAGTAGTAAGTCAATGGTGGGATCAGCCAGCGAGTTACCTTACTGTCGTCATCATCCGAAGGTGCGGCCACAGGATGGAGACTAATTTATCATTTGTCACACCTCAGGATTTTTAACTATCTTCACAGAACAAGACGTCTATTCTAATCCACACTTGCTGTTTCTCTTTTGAACACTTGAGAGATTTCTAATTGTGATGAGAACAATGGGGATTTTACTCGTCTTGAAATTAGCCGGAATCGCTTGGGAGATTTGAGAAAATCTACTAGTAAATTTTCTCTCCGTTCGTTTAACATGCCTGCCTTGCCGGCCTACTGCATGATTTTCAAATGGCCGTTGGTGGCGGTGACGGTGGACCCTAGCCGTTGATGAGTTTGAAAGTAAATGCGTTCGCGCCTTTCCAGTCTCAGTGGTGGAGCATGTGAGTGTCTCTATGGCATGAGTTGGGACTTTGAAAGTGATGGCGCCAGCTCTCAGAATAGCGTGCGGAAAATATAGTGTCCACGTTAATTTAGGTGCGTAAACATTAATCGGATTACAAAGGAGGGAAATTTATAAACTGAAAAAATAAATTCCCAATTTCACTTTTAATTCTGTTAAGCAAGTCATACACATGAAGAATTACCATTGAAAATATTTAGGAAACCGGCTATTTTCTACAATGTATGTGGGTGAACTTACATACACATTATTTTGCTCAAACTCTCTGCAAAAGCTCACATTTCCATTTTCACTTTGTTTTAAATTAGTTAGTTAAATTGTTGCAAAACCAGTCATGTGCCACCTGTGAAATTATCGTGAGAGGAAACCGGCTATGGACGTCCCCGCTCTGGCCGCATAGAATCATGGGGATGAGTTCCCAAATTTTCTGCCTCAAGGGCACAGCCATTTATCAGACAGATTGAGAAAAGGGTAAAGGTCAAGAGCCAGCGGATGCTTTTCATTCCATTTTTGCCACGATTTACTGTGTGCGGTTGGGAGAGAATCATATTAGCATGTGGATTTTCCACCCCCTTTCATCACGATGATGATGGAGGGAAATTTGTAATGATTGGTTTTCAAATTAAAGGCGCGGGGAAATCAAATGAGGAATTTCTTTTGACTGTACCCATATGGTTCAGGTTCGGAAGACATAAGACATAAATACGCTGTTTTTGCAAGAGTTGCAACCAACTAGTTTGTGTCAAGTGTTTTGATGTGAATTACTTGTTTTATCGCTTACAAGCGTGTCAAGCTGGTCGTTACGATATGACTCGTTTATTATTATGGCCACCGTGTGACTTCCAGAAAAGACTTTAAACATTAGATCCAAGTAGTAAAATACTCGCATGTTTTAACACGCGGAGTCATACTTCGTTTGTTTCGTAATGCCGAACGGGGACGTAAAACTGACCCCGGTTCAACTTCGAATTGTTCCTGTCTCGCTCTGTGCATAGATTTCTGTATGCACAGACTGTACTTTGAACGCCCGACTTCTCCAGATTAGATTAATCTCGGATGCAGTAAAGTACTGCAGAATCTTTACTGTTTGAGAAAATCTGGTGAGTTTGGGAAGGAGTTGATGGGGAAAATGTGAAAATTTTCTTGGAATTTCCCTGTGACATTCCATGCATTGCAGTTTTGTTGTAGCCTCCGGGAGACAGGGAATATCACCCATTTTGGAAGAACATCACTGTGGGTAACCTGATCCCGCAAAGGAAATAGCATACATTATCGGATTGTGAGGAATTATACATCACCGAATATTATTATCATTATCACGTCAGCCCCGAGAGGTTTCTCCCATTGGAAATGGGTTGTGTCGTGGCGTCTTCATTTACCATGTGTAGGGAAAACTTTTTTCACATATTGATGTGGGGCCCGCAGTCCATGATAAGGCGGATCTTGTGTGTGTGTATGTGTCTGACTGAAACTAATGGTACGTGAAACGGAGGCTGAATCAGGTCATCCGAGTCACCACCACGACCACCGTCTCAGTGGCTCACATGTACATACGTACGTACTCACATCATGCAAACACTTACACATAGAATTTTAGATTTGAGTATTTTTTTTCAACCAACCTGCTTGGACAAGGCTCATCTGGTGGGGCTCTGGGAGTACGAGTGCGAGAAGCATGTAGGGGGAGGAAAACCTGAAACTAACGGCGACTCCCAGAGTTTTATAAGGCAAAAGTTGTTGACTTGGTGATGAGACAGGGGCTTTCACATCTCTATGAAGTCCATTTTTTACTGAGTCAGTCAACCTCCTCCATCCATGCCTGCCGTTTCAACAAGAGTCTCATGTATGCCAGTTACTGTAACGCATGTAGTTCTCGGCATGGCGGTGCCACTAAACTACCTCGGCAGGGCCATGGTCCCTGCCTACATTAGTAATTTGGTAATTCATAATGAAATGAGTTAACCAGAAGATGAAATTCCTTCACATCCACACGATCTCACTCACTCAATCGGTCACTCCGTCGGTCTCTTTGGTGACTAGCGAGGTTTCACTTGGTCAGTCGTGTCAACTGGCTAGTGAAGATGAGCTCTGAATGGGTAATTTCAATGTCTTTTAGAATGAGCACATTGCAGATCTGAAAATATCTGGACTGGACCACTTATTTGCATGGTAAATATTCAGTGTAAAACTGCGTGACACGGCGCATATATGACTGCATGTCATGCTAATGCTAAATAATTTTATGATGTGGAGCAGGGAGCCGTGTCACAGGCCCGTAATTTTTAACTTCAATTGGGACAGTGTCCATAGAGGATGTGAGGAAGGAATGTGAAATGTTTTTTTGAATGAAAACTCAAACCAATTATCCAATGAATCAGAGTTTTTCCGTTTGGATTTTCAAACCTGGAATTTTAATGGTGTTAGACAGGCGTGGCGAAAATTTTGAATGTTTTTCCAGTTAACTAAATTGAACTCCATTCCAGAGTTTTCCAGTGCGTCTGTTCTGTAGTTTTGTACTTGGAATTGCCGAATTTTTGTTCGATGCTGGATGTGGTGGGAATCTCGAGTGATTTTGAATTCAAATTAAACCCTATTTCCCAATATTTTCTGTTAAAATCTATATAATCGGCCCTGGAATTTTCATGGTGTTCAGTAGGCGCGGCGGGAATTTGAATGTTTTTCCGTTTAGTTAAATTCAACCGCACTTTCCACTGTTTTTCAGTAGACTGTATTTTCGCACCTGAAACTTTCAGCAGTAATTTTGTTCGATACTGGGCGTAGCGGGAATCTTTATTTTGAATCAGTCCAATTTTCCAGTAATTTTGCATAAAAGTCTGTATTTTGAGATGTGGAATTTTAATCTAATGGTCTCCTGTACTGAATAAGGCGGGACATTTGCATAGTTTTCATTTCCAATTAAAACTAATTTTCACCTGATTTTCCTTCCAGTATTTTCCTATAGTGAAATAAATACTGGGTTCTATGGATTTTTTTTAAAGTTGGCGGACATTATATCAAGTTCCGACTGGATGTTAGGCTGTAGTAATTATAATAATAATAATAATAATAATAATAATAATTAATGCAAATTATTCTCCTTGTGTTTTCCACAGGTACGTCTCCTACAATCCCAAGTATGAAGACATTGTACTCGGACTTCAGAACGCCGTGGAGCACAAGAGGAGCGGGGGAGAGTGTAGCACTCGGTACGTCTGCTCAGACGTCCCGAATCTGTAACAACAAGAACATCAACAATTATAATTCTATGCTAGCTATTTTACTATTGTGGAAGAAGATATATAGATTTATACAGGTAGGCAATGACGAGTTATGTTGTGTAGGGAGGAGAACTTGAATAATAATTGTATTGTTATTCCAAGTTTTTTTCTTTTGTCTTTAAAACTATACCAGTATAATTTTAGATAATTATTATTATCATTATTATAATATTTATGATGACTACATAGTATATTGTGAATGATGGATGAGTCTGTCTGTCTGTGATGTTCAAGATGAGATGCTAAATGAGGAGATGTACATGTTTGTATGTATGTATGTGAGTGTGAGTAAGTAGGGTTATTTGCACAAATCAAAAGTGTATCCTTAAGTTGTACTAATACTACTGCTACTACTACTCTCTGCTACTACTGCACTACGTACGTACTTGCGAGACCCGTGTGTGAGCAAATTTTTTTCAGACAGAGGTTCAAAACCAACAACAACTGATAACAATAGTAGTAATTTTACTAAAATAATTATAGACATTATTGGTGGTTCCTCCATCTGGGTCGGTCGTCCATGTTCGAGAACAATCTTTTTTGTATTATTCGTTGTTGTCGTTTTGTTTTGTTTTTTATTTTATTTTTGTTGATTTTCATCATGTTGTTGTTTTAGTTATTAGCCAACTATAATATGTAAATGTGGTTACGGGGGAAGGCTCAACGGAATGGAGCATAGTTTATACCTCAGAAGGAAGAGAGGAGAAAATCCTTTTCTTGGGAAGGAAGAAATGGCGATGAGAAATTTATAAAATAATAATAATAACATTCTACTTTTTAAAATATACTTGTTCCCGCGACACACACCACACACAAACTTTTCCTGTGGATATGATAAGAGAGATTTTTTCACTTATTTTTACATGATGATGATGATGATATAATAATCATGATGATAATAATGATGATGACATGTACATTGTCAAAGATGCACACACACAAGAATGCAAAGATGGTATTAATATTTAGTAAATAAATTCAAGTGGAAATTTGTAGCGAAAAGTTTACATTGTGGATTTTATTTATTATTACAAATATTTTTGAGTCCAGATTCACCGTACAAAATCTCACGATAATAATAATAATAATAATGAAGAAAATCTCGTGAAAAATACGATTGATTCGCTTGTAAAAACATTTTTAGGAGCTTCAGTACATTGTATGGAAGGCCCTATAAGCTAAACGAACGCAAAAGTATAACACAGGCTTGGCCATGATCCTATATGCGCGGAATGCTCCTGTGAAGGCACCGGTGTGCGCGAGGCTTGTGTGGGCGTCTACAACAATTTTATGAATAATTTTACAATCCAAACTTAGATTCCATTCCCATCATTCACTTTCCATCACTTCCAAGAGTTTATCGATAAACTTTTTCTTCACTTGACCGCTGATTTGAGCTATGAACGTTTCGAACGAGTCCAATGCTATCTCATTCTGTACTTCACTCTCAGCCCCGTGAGCCGCCAGCATGTTCTTTACCCTTTCGAATGCTCCGCCGAACAAACTGGGAAGAAATTTCAACAAAAAAGTTGCGCATCATAAATTTAAATCCAGGAACTGTTGAAGACTTTTACAATGCCAACTTACTTGAACCCGCACTCCGCTCCCAAAGGTGACACTCCGATGACGAGGAAGGAATCGGGGATATGACCGTGAGGTGCAACCAAAACAAGCGGCAACTCCGCCATTCTACTACTTCGGGATGATTCCACTGCAGCCATCAATGTGAAACGGGCCAGCAGAATGAGGGAATTTTGATGAACGAAAAACTTGGTGTCAATCGCCCCCTGAGGAACAAGCAAAAAAAATTGCTTCAAAACAAATGTTAAAAAATACAAATAAATATGGCCATAAAATACAGGAATAATTACTTGTTCACTAAAAAATGTTAATAATGTCATAAAATCGAGCAATATTTATTTGTAAAGTACAAAAAAAGTTTTCATAAAGTCGAGGATTATTTCCTTGTAAAACAAAAAATGCTCATAAAATCGAGGAATATTTACTTTTAAAAACACACACATATGTTCATAAAATCGAGGATTTTTTACTTGTAAAATACACAAATAATTGCTCATAAAAGAAAGGATTATTTGCTTAAAAATTGCGCATGAAATACGCGAACATTTACTTATATAATACAAAAAATGCTCATAAAATAAAAAGTGACAGCCACCTCCGACACGGTGGCAAGTAGAAACGGCCCGACGGAATGCACAGAATGAGTATCGATGAATGCCTCCACTTGTTGCCGGATGGTTTTCAGTAGAATTTTGGCGGCTTCCACGCCCTTGTCAAGTTCGTCAGATCGGTCACTGACGACCAAAAAAAGTTTTTTTAAAAAATAATTTAGAATAAGCATAAACTAATCTAATTTTTCAAAATCTCAACAAAATCTGAACACTTACGACGGCAAACAATCCAACGCCGCCTTGAACTTTTGCGACATGGTCTTATTCTCCATCGGGAGTTCCAGGGTGGCAACAGCGGCCAGATGACAGTCAAACGCACTGTATTTCCGCTTCATCCCAACTTGACGGCTGAAGGATGGCACGGTTATTTCACTAATGCCCCATTTATTCGCCTTCTTTTCGAAAATGTCCTTCAGTGTGTTCCGGATTTTCAAGTCCATGGCAACAAACTTTTGGCGGCATTGCGTCAAAGGTAATCTGATGAGTAGTAAAATAAAGTTGGTTCGTTAGTCACAGAAAATCAAAAGGATATTTTTCGCATTTGTTTCCTACCCCAAATCCAAAAGGAATCGATTCAACTGCTTCTCCCCCATCCAAAACTTGAATTTGCAGGCAAAATACGGGGTGACCTCGAGGCTCTGGTAGACGTTCCAGTGGCGGTACAAAAACAGGCGCAACCTATTTGAAAAGATTTGAAAAAATCGATAAGTTCCACACACACCCTCCAAGAGAACCAAATATGAGATGATTCAAATCAATACTCATTTTCGAAGTTGAGCTTGACAATATCCCGCTGATTCTGCTGGGAGTGCTTGATGCGAGCCACATGGTTTTGAAGTTGCATCGTCAGGGACACATAGTGCTCCCGATCCATCTTTTCCATAATGTAGGAATCTGTGAGGCCGATGATGGAATACCAAACGAGTTCCGCATCACCTCTAGACATTGTCCAAGCAACTTCGAGCATAATCAAGCTCGCCTAGTGAAAAATTTCAGAAAATACCGTTTCAGACACTTGAGAATCATTACTGAGAGTCGTTCCAGGATGGAATACAAATAGATTTTCTAGTTACTGGAGCCCCGTAGTAGCTGTACTCGGTGTATTCCCGAATCTTTTCATCCCGAAGTTGATTGAAGGCCTTGCGCTCCGCACGTTTATTCCGCTGTTTCCTCTTCCGCCCGTTCACATCCCCACCTTCAGACTCTTCACCATTTTCGTTCTCGTCCTCGCCCGACGATGAGTCAAAGTCAAAGTCGTTGTCCGAATCACCCTGAAATGAAGCAGGATTTTAATACAGTGTGAAGGAATTGCTTGACATTTTTTCGAGGGATCCCTTCAGGAACAACTCACGTCAGGATGGAAAATTTCATCAAACTTTGGGATTTTCATCCTCTCGCTGTCGTCCGGTGGGATGACGATACGGACCTATGGAACATATTTGTGACATTTTTTAAAAACACAGAGTTACTAATCCTACATCTGGTCAACTCAAAAGTTGGCGGTAGATTAAAATATTTACTGAAAATGAACATGAATTAAGTGGTGGAAAATTACTCGTTCGGATTCATCGTAAATGTTGAAGACATGAGTGGGGCGGTGAGTGTCCAAAATATAAATTATCACATCCTTGGGATTATCCAAGAGATCCATCACATCCACCGTCCCACCGCAGTTGACCAGTATGACATTCTTGACCTGTTTCAAGGACAAGTTGCACAGTAAAAACTTCCATAGAAAATAAAAGTTTCTCGTCCTCATGGAATCATCACTTCACTTGCCTGATTTTTGAATTGGAGAAAATGTTCACGCATCTCATGATTTCCTTCAGCACAGACGAGCGTGTAGGCGATGCCGTCAATGTGGAAAAGCGTGAGTAGAATTTTGACAGAGCAAACTGAGTCAATATCCGGGGCGGCAATGATGAGGACTCTCTGTGTGACACGAAAAAACAAACGTGGAATAAAACCTAATTTTCTCATGAAATTAGAAATGTCAATTCCAAGAATAATAATTGAATTTTGGATTAATCGAATTCATAGAATAATTTTCAGACAGTTTAAAATCAGACAAAATATTCCTCTGCCCTCATTATGAGATTCAAATTAAAATGTAGATATTTTACCGATCCAATGAGAAGCTCGTAGAACTCCCGTCGAAAATGCTCAATGTACATGTTTCCTGAAGACTTCCGGACTCACAGGGATTTTGAAGTGTCCACACTGGTGCCTACCATTACTGTCCTCTTTTGCGGGCGATTTCCGTGTGAGTCCCGGGGTGGACGGCAGGTGCTTAAGGATCCGAAACAAGTGCTGTAACAGAAGGAAGATTCAGGCAAAGTCGCATAATATTATTTTTCGAATTAAAAGGCGAAACTTGACGTGAGAACGGTACGGATTGTGTGAATCTTCTTTGAGTAAAACCTGACACAATGAAGGCAGAGAAAACCGCTCAATTTTCAAATGTTCATTTCCGCGCTATTTCTAATATCCTTGAATGTTTGTACTGGACATGCTCCTGTGATGAGTAAGCCACACTTTCAGATTTCCAAGATGGCTTTGCTATAGGTTTTAGCTCTCACTGAAGGGACCCGAAATATGCTAAAAATTATAGAAGAACAAACCAACTCCAGAGTTTGCATTTTGCAGATCATTTCAGCCAGTTTTCCTTCCGTTTTCACGCTAAGATCTCTCATATGTAGTCTCATTATTTGCGTCCTTCAGGTGCGAATCATTGAGTACCCGCCTGAATCCGGATCCCGGAAAGAACGCTTTATATCCAAAATATTGTTTTGCCGTTTTGGCCAATAATAGTTTTCTCGTAAATTTTACATGATAACCATCACCGTTTTAATTATAAACGAGGGTATTTGAATGAGTTAATGGAAAATTAATGACAATTTTGGTAATAATTGTGGGTGAAATTTTAATTTTCTTAATTACAATTAACTTCATTGTTGTACAAGATTAAATTTGAGCAAATATGAAAGAACAGCCTTTAAGCTATCCTTTGGTACCACGCGTTCAATCGG
>WJFA01001342.1:0-22233 GCA_009870155.1 Pseudobourletiella spinata | reverse complement strand
CTCTTTATTGGTTAACTGGGTCCTAATCCAACAGCCATATTTACTCTGCTATAACTGTCTGTATCGGAACTTTAACAGCGGAATGCAGTGGTTTGAAAACTCTAATTTGGGCTAGTGACTAGTGACTGGATCATTTCATGTTAAGCAATAATGCTGATTACCCTCTTGTTTGTGCATAAAGATTTCCTTCCAAATTTGATTCGTCATAGTATTTGAGCGGAAAGTGAAATCGGTCAACATAAGCCGTGTAACAAGGCCGAAAGTACTACGTCTCCTCAAACAAGTTACTTAATATCATCCCTGTCGTTAAATACAATACTTGTTATTCCGATCATCCTCTGCAGCATCATCATCATTTTCGCCAAGGTACCGCTATCTACCTTCTCAAGTATGTGCGAATGCATAAGGCTAATATTGACCGAGGAACGAGTTTTAAAATGTACACCTCTCACGACTGCAGTAGAACCCCTTTACACCAACCCCCTGCCACTACAGAACTCCGCTAATAGGTTCCGTTCCCTAGTTTTCAGATTGTAGAGTTCGCAGACCATTTTAATAGCGCTTTTAATACAGACACTCTTTAATGCGGACTTGATCACGTCATCCATTCGGATAGGTTCACCGGAATAACGAGATCCTATAATCTACCACCTGAGAATTTTGTGGTGACCAGCCCAGGTTTACATCCATGAAAACTTGACGAATTGGCGAAGAGGTATTTCGAAAGCTGGAGTGTAATAAGCAATTAATTGAAGAAGCACTCAGATTTTAGATGGCTATGTGTTTTTTAGGGTGTAACAGGAGATGATTCAACGGCACCACTCATGGGTATCAATGGGACGTCCCTGACCGTAGGCCTCTTCCCATATAAAGGCTCCGGTCCTTACCGATACATCTCAGTTGCTCAAAAACATTTCTGAGGACATTACATCATTGTTCTGGGACTGAAGAGGCTTTTCTGCTTGAGATGAAACTTGTAAGACATAGTTTTAAAATAATACTGTAAGGCTTTAGCTTCTTTCAAGTCGATTCCTATTATTTGTACACAGATATTTTCCATCGTCTTGATCCTGGGAGCTGCAGCTCTAGCTGAAGATGTGGACGACGGTAAGTCTCCGCGCCCGGTTCCCGTCGACAGTGCCATAGCGCAGAGTGTTAATAGCGCACTGCCGCCTCCTGGTGACTACGGGCTACCGCGTGAATCTTCCGTGGACGATGACACACTCGTTGTTAATTCAGGGCAAGTTGGACCTAGCGGGGGGCAGCCATCAGGCAACTACGGCTTACCCCAGATACAGCCTCTCCCGTCCCCAGGCTCCAGTTACGGTTCACCCCAGATTCAGCCGATTCCTTCAACAGGGGGTTCATCCATCTTGCCCGTTCCCAGCTCCAACTACGGCGGTCCACAGATTCAACCGATAGGCCCATCCCCGGGGGGATCTTACATCCCAGCACCAGCTCCAGTTTACGGCACTCCCAGAGCCCAATTTGTATCAGCCCAAGCCCAGGGAGGAGCCACCTTCTTGCTAGGAACTCCACGGTTCAATGCTCGGCCACCTGTCGGCCAAGTCTTGCTCCCAAATCCAGCTCCCGCGTCCAACTATGGTACTCCAGGTTTCTCCACACTCCCTGCCATTGGCGGAAATCCCATTCCGGGTCCATCGGGGGGATATGGAAGTCCAAGTTTCAGCCTGTTCCCCGCCATTGGCAACCGACCGGTTGGACCTGTTTTGAACCAGCCTTTACTGCCGGCGTTCCCAAAGCCACAGCCAGGATATCAGGGCCCACAGCCAGTTCTCCCAGCCTTCCCGAAACCGCAACCAGGTTATCAGGAACCATTTTTTCCACCACCGGTTCTTCCGGCCTTCCCAAAACCGCAGCCAGGTTACCAGGAGTCATTGCCACCGCCGGTTCTCCCAGCATTTCCTAAACCACAGCCAGTGCTCCCCGCATTTCCAAAGCCCAACCCAGGTGGCTACTCCTCAGGTCCTTCCTATGTATCTCCACCCGGTCCGAGTTATGGAGCTCCTCAAATAGGCTTCCGCCAGCCCACAGGAGGATTCGGCAACATCATCTCCACCAACTATCCTCAGTATATTCAACGATACCGACCGATAGGTGGGGGCTATAACTACCAGCAAAGACCTCCCGTAGTCTCTGGTGGCTACGCATAATCAGTATGGGGTTTACACTTGTGATTCAACTTTGTGCAATTTACGGTTCATACTACACTACACACACTATACTTCTATATTTTTTCATTGTGTCATCTAATGGTAATCGCGGTTTTCATATTGCGTTAAAATAAACGGTGATCCATGGGGTGCAAACTTTCTGTGCGAAGAGCGCTTGGGATTTGTTTGCCTACGCACCCACGTCAATGACATCACGGCTACACTCCTGTCGGGAGATGAAAGACAAGTTAAATGATTCCACCCTCAATAATGTTGTGTACAAAAGGCGGATGGAGGATCCCTTAAACCCGCCCCTCATTAACTGAGTCCTTGTGGCATAAGCAACGAGCTTTAAGCCTTAAAGACGACCACGAAAGAAATTTTACAATATACATTTGCTGCGCAAGTCCTGCAGTTTATTCGAACGTCACGGGATAAAAACATTTTTAAAAATTGCGCTCCAATTCCAGTTCCAAAAGTTCCAACGCTTTCCTGTTAACACATAATACCATGATTAATGACTAAAACTACCAAGATAATGCTGTTAGTGGAGGCTTATCACCTTGCCAGCTTACCATAATGAGTCGTTCTGCCCCGTTCCTCGTTGCAGCTGGCACAACTTAATCAATTCACAAATTAGAGGGACGAGTTGCTCCTTTAAAAATCGCTTCAGCTCTGCGCGGTACGAGCACTTGTACGTTGTCATGTTTGAGAATAGCTTGAAATACTTTTTCCAACTCAGTGACAAATTCGGAGCCATATCCTGCTCGAAAGCATCCCTCATCTTACTCTCCAGTACCGGCTGCGACACTGAAGACGTCAGTTTTGGATCCAGGAGGGAGCAGATAATTTCGAGGCATGCGTTTGTTTCCGCAGTCGCAGTGCTGGATCGCGCAATACTTAAAACAGTGGGGAGGGCATGAACGACGACTGATATCAGTTTCACATCACGCTTCGTAAAAATGGACAGGGTCTTCAAAAAGTCGCTTTGTGGGTTCGGCTTCTGGGCTGAAGGGTTGAACTTAATTTGCGATAGAAATTCCATGGCTGGAGTGATATCGTCTTCTTCAGCTGCTTTCATGATTTTCTGCAAGATTTATAAAAACAAAGAACAGGATTACCCAAAAATACTGTACACTGACAAAATATAGCTACTGACTTACAACTGCTGGATGATTTTCAAAATTTCGCAGAAACTCAGGGCTAGTGAATCCCAGGAAGGCTGCGCTGACAACCATTTGAACTTGTCGCTGAAGATACTGATCCGTGTCCCACATAGGAAATGCTGTGATCGCCATGAAAATCTAAAATGATATAAAAAACTTATAAACACTTTCTTTTTGTTACAGAATACATGTTTATGTCCTTTTTTCCGTACCTGCGGTAAATATTTGACCCAAATAGGAGCCAAAACTTCACTTACTGGAACCCAGAAGCTTGATAAGAAATCAAGGAGACTCTTGCCGACACACAAAACACGCGAAGCATAAATTTTTGTAAACTTGAGGGAGGAGAGGATCACAGTGCAGGAGTTAATAATAGCATCGAGGGTCTCCTTATTATCTTTGAAGGGCGACCAGTTATGACAACACAAATTAATCAGCGGCTGTAAAATCTCCTCCATATCTTTGCGCTGCCAACAGTCATTATCACTGGCGTATAAACAAAACTCTTTAAGTAAACTGTTATTGGAAAGCCCTAGGAGCCCTTCAGGATCTTGTAAAATCACTTCGGTCAGTTTCGTGGGGACAGCGGCTCCGAGACAAGTGAGTCGTACCCATGCTTGCAACAGTTTCAGATCATCTGTAATGATGCACTCTCTATAGTTTAAAATTTTTTCCATATAAATCTGACTGATTTCCGCGCTAACTTTCACTTCCAGGGCAAAAGTTTCGAAGAAGCTGTAGAGAATCGATCGGTCATGTCGGTGGTAATATGTAAAATCAGCTGCTAAGTCCACCAAAGGCTCCAGATCCATATGCGCTCCAGTGTTCGAATATTTCGCATATGCTAGCTTCTTTACAGTATCCTTTGTGCAGTCGTATACTTTTTGAATCAGTTCGGGCAGTCGATTTCCAGGAAGAAGCCAGGAGAGGAGGTTGTGGAAAACTCTGAAAGCACGATTCTGATAGTCTGGAGTGACTGAATTTAGCCAAACTGGAAAGGTGACGCAGAAAAGCTCCACTTGGTCCAGGTCCAGTTGTGATCCATATTTGGGAAGACAATCTAAAAACTCCAGATACACCATAACCAGCTCACGCTTCCTGGAGTCAACTACTAATTTGGAATCTCGTAACATCAGGGCTGAGACTTGTTCCATGAAGAGCTTCGCCAAGGGTTCGACATTTATGCCTTTGTCCAACAGTAATAAAAACATTGTGAGCTGTGCAGTAAAGATTGTACGAACAGATTGCTTGTTCATTCTTAGAAGATCGTTGTAGAGAGAACGGAATGAGTTCATGAAGGGCTTGCACTGAAAATAAACACAAAACCCCAAAAATCTTAAGGATTACCTGGGTTCTATTTTTAAAAGGTTTCAAATGTAAAAAACTTCCTTACAACTGATGAGACTTCTTCTTCAGAGACACTTGCTATGCTTGCCAAATGTACAGTGCTTAGACGAATCAGTCCTATTTCCCCAAAATTAATGGCTTTGGAGTCTGGGAGCCTGAGGTAAATTAAGTTGGTGAGCTTCTGAATTTTCATTTCCTTTGCAAAATACTTGATGTGCCCACAAAATAAACGGATACACGGAAAAAATGCATCGGTGCCGAGACAAGAATCCGAGGCCAGATCTGGACCCTCTGACGGAGGCGGAACTATTGACTTCACCAGTGCAGCCCATTTTTCCGGAGACTTCCAATAATTGTGATCGAGAACTTAAACGCAAAGGAGATTTTCAATTAGTGAGACTTTAGTAAATAGTAAATCCCTAAGCAACGTTCTTTGAATGCACGAGGCGAAGCTTGGAGAGTGGAACTAAATCGGATAACTCACAACCAGAACTGACGTTGATTTGCGTAGCCCAGAAACTCCACATGGTTTGCATCATTCCTACATCCGAGCCCCAAACAGGGAGAAGGGAATATAGCAAATCCATGACTTCTCTATTAGTTGCACATTTGTCGGCCAGAATTTCTTTTAGGAGTTCCCGAACATAAGGGTAACAAGCTGAGTTTTGGTCACCGGAAGGGCCCAAGTAATGGCCCTTTAATGTGTACTTTTTTAGAGGAGCTAAGTTTGTGATGAGCCAGAGAGGAAACATTTTGTCCTTTCCAGATTTTTTAAATGTCCCCAAGGAGGTCGTCACGAAGTCCCAGAAGTCCTTCTGCCAGCAAAAGAAAATATAAAAATTAAGAATGACGAGCATCTTCGGGGTATCCGGATTGGTATATCATTGGATATCTATTGATTGTGAATAACAACTGGAGCTGGAAAACTTACCCCATGTGGTTTCATTTCATCCACGATGTGCCGTAACATTGTCCACAACTCCTTCACGCAGTAACAATTAAAGGCGACTTTATTCGAGGTTTTGGCATTCCATTCGTTCATTTTTTCTGAAGTGTACTTGAACCACGCTAGGTAAATAAGATCTTGCAGAATCCAATCGATGATAACGGGAGAAGCATTACTTAGAATCAGGAAGAACCAACGCAATTCCAGAAGAAGGTGAAAAAAATGGTAGTGGGGCGAACAGCACTGTAAAAAGTATACATTTAATATGATAAGATAATCATTGGTTCACTGAAAACTGCCTCACTGAAAGGAGATGGTCCTAATTACAGGATTCAGACCTGATTTCCACCGTGAGTTCCTCCATGCTGTTTCAGAGATGTTGGCCATGCTTCAGTGTTGAGTAGAGATTTTCTGAGGGCAATGAACTGCTGCATCAAATCTTCTCCAGGGCGGAAAACTTGGGAGTTTTTTATTGTAAAGTTTAAAAAATTGCAAACATTCCGTCGTAATTCCCACCATTGTGAACCCGATTTATCTTCCTCAGGAGTATTCCGGAGGTCTAAACTGAACGTATCTATGGATTGAACCGTTGACTCGAGTGTGAAAATGTTTTTGCGACAAATGATGATGAAAAGTCTTAATTTCTCAGGCGTTGGTTCGAAGTGCAAGTTGAAAAATTTGTACTCAACAGTCTCTCTTTCAACGTCGGTGGAGCTGTCCGAATGGGAATTCTTGTTCAAGAGTTTGAGTGATGAAATCAGCTCACCCTTGGCCATCAACCCTTTAGGGCTAAAACTGAGATCTGTCGGCCGAACACTGCCTTTACATTCAAAACAATAATCTGGAACACAGAATCAAGAACAACAGATGGTTAAAAAATGAAAAGCAGAACTAGTATTTCTCAAGCGTTCAAAAGTATCTTTCATAAATCAATTGGAAATATTAACTCACCGTCTGAGTCGAAATTAGAGGTAGAACGCAGAGCCGAGTAACCTATGATGGGTGAACTCGGTGGAGTTTCAGAGTCGATTTCCATATCCATTTAGATGCGGATGATTCTTGCATATTACACCAACATTTGTACTCAACCAATGTACAAATGCATCACTGTAATACCAATGGTACCGGTAATTTCCCCCAAAATTTCGAACAGCGATACAAATTATGTGTTATATAACGCTCAAGTTTCTAACCATAACCACAACTGCTTGACAACACAGGTATTTTGATTGGGCTGAACACAGAGGTGAATAAGTTGGAATTGGAAGCCTTTCTACAGGACAGCGAGAAGGGCTCTCCCGCCGGTACTCTTCCCGCGTCGATCGTCATTGAAGATTACAACAGACCGTGTGTTTCACAAGTGTACAGTAGACCGTTCTCAATACCGTACAGTGCGTTTACTTGTAATAAACGAGATCTCTAAAGCCTCTAAAGAATTGGGTGGATGGTTTTGCAAGACATGTTCAATGTATTCTTTATTCGTCGTAAATGAATTTTAAATTATGAACACGAGTGGCACAAAATGAAATAAATTCCACCTCCTTGAAAGAGCTCCTTTATCACGCCCACGCCTTTTAAGACCTCCAGTTTGTGGGTAAATCACTCCACTCCAACAATCAATTTATGAATTATATTTTCTGATGCGTCTACGTTAGCGCACAAATAATACCAACACCAACCTTCAGTTTTGAGCAGTGCAGGTCAAGCACAATCTCCAAAAGCGTCCAGCACTGCTGATTGCTTGTTCCGTGTGGTTACTTCTAACGATTCTTAATTTACCAAGTTTGCGAGAGCAAAAATTCCGTAGACGTGAAAAATTTCTAGGTATAACTCATATGAGTCGGCTTTCTTATATCTACCTTAGCCTTGGTTCACCCCCCCCCCCTTCTCTCCCTGAAAATTTCGCGAAATTTCGGGAATTTCCATAAAATATTCTCAAAACTGCTGCCGGTTGGTTTTTTTCACATTTTCAGAAGAGTAAGCTTACTAATAAGTTCAGGATTTAAGAGTACAATTGCTTGTTTTTCAAAATTTTGAAACAAAACCGATTCATGATTAAGTTTACGTCATTGTATTGATGGGGTTCACGTTGGGAATTTCCCAAAGTCGCATCCATAGGAGGAAGTATTACTCATCAATTATCAAGCTCAAAATTTTGAAAACTGAATCCTATTTAGTTGAATACGGCGCAGCGGTGGGGGTTACATCTATTTGAAAAATTTATAAACGTCGGAGCTAATGGAGGAGGTCTCGAGTTACAGCAGTCGACGCAGCTCGTCGAGAAGACGACTGTGTTTTTAATGGTTGCGTGAGCGGGTGTTTTAGAATACTAGATGGTCTGATCGAATTCCAGTAGAACGTTCCAGAATTAGCAATGGGTGCTGGCGAAGTCATTTTTAGCATGTGTACATGTATTTATCTCGTTTACTTTACATTATTTCACCGGAAAGGGTGGAATGTTGTTTTCATATGCTGAGAATTGTGATTAAGTGATTTTAATTACCACGGGGTACAGGAAAGTGTTGATTATGGAGGGTGGATGGAAGGCAGCCACCAGCATCCGTGGCAATCGGTTAACATGCATCCAGCCCCGTTCAGCGGTTGATATTATGCCGTCAGCAGCTCATGTTATGCGGCTTAAGTTTTCCTCAGTGTATTGTCATGCTATAACGTGCGCTTGTGAGCCGGTGGCGTTTGCCTCCAAATTTGAACTCAGAGTGGGAATAGATGCGATGTGAGAGGAAAGCAAATTTTCTTGCGTCGTCGAGTGTCCATGAAAATTAGGAAAGCTAAATCCCTAAATTGTTCCCCCTGGGTTCTGAACAGACATTTCGTCCTCCTACTGCGTTAGCTTTTCGTAGAATAATGGGGAAGCGAAAGACAAGTAACTCGGATTATAAAATCAAGGAGAATTCAAAAAAGTCAATTGTTGACAAGACGGCATCGCTTCTGCCGCCGCCGCTTCCACCGCCCGTCGATGAAGAATTTGTGGTGGATAAAGTTCTAGGGAAAAGAACCATTGGGGGAACAACCGAGTATTACTTATCATGGAAAGGGTTCGGGCCGTAAGTGAATGAAAATTATTTACTATTTAGTTAGACGATGTCGACTGTATCTGATCGATTGATTCGTGAAAAATACTGCTGATCGAAGAGAAAAATTGCCTGTTCTTGCCCTTTTTCGCATATCAGTTGTCTTCTACGTATTCGTTAATAAGAAAGCTCTTGATTTTACCTTGCACTCACGCGTGGTATTTTTTTCATTGATTTCAGGGAGGACAACACGTGGGAACCTGCAGAAAATTTAGAACATTGTCGTGACTTGATCGAAGAGTACGAAAAGGCTCAGTCGCAGTTGACCAGCAAAAATGATTTCCGAAATGGAAATGGAAAGAGATCAAGCACTACGAATCCGAATGCTGTAAGTAAAGAAAAGATTCTCAGCCCTGGTAATAGAATGTTGGACGAAGTTTCACATGGTATTTTATGCATACGATGTTTTACAGCGGGCTGGCTTCGAAAGAGGACTGATGGCAGACTTTATTCTCTCCGCTAAATTTATGGATGAACAGCTCATGTACTTGGTTAAATGGAAAAACTCTGATGAAGCGGATTGGGTTCCGTCTTATCAGGCAAAGTACAAGTGTCCAGAATCCATCATACGCTATTTCGAAGAACGAGAAATATGGAAAATCAACCACGATGATCACGATGAAGACTCCGCAGCTCAGCCCAGACGGTCAAGAACCTCTAACAGGTACTGAGATTAAGACTGTCATTTTTTATCTTGTAGCCTATCTTCGATGTTATCACATGTAAGTGACACCAAAAGTTATATATAGTTAGATATTGATAAAATGTTGGTTAGCGAAAGCATGTTCAGAGTATATTTCTTGGCATATTTTGCAGTGAAAGGAAGCCACGATCCCCAAGCTCCCATAGTGTGATCTCGTCACAAAGCGGATCCAAGAATGAATCTGTATAAACTCCCGTGGTTTATGTCTGGTAATCTTGAAATGTTAAAGACATTTAGTGTAAGAACGTATAAATAAATAGGGATTTAGGAAAGCTGTTACGTGGTGACATGATGAACTGTTGTACGACCTTGTTCCTTACGTAAATTTCTTTCCTGACTGGATGTTGTAGGGGTGGTGTACAAAGGACGATAGATTCTGCTGGCATCTCTTTTTGTAAGGCATAAGTGCAGAGTACTAATTTTTTATTAAATATCCTTGTATATTTATTAGGTTGTATGTGATTTGCTTTGAAAGGAATTATTTCAGGATGATGTTAAATAAAGATTCCTCTTGACATCATTCCTAATGGGTTGTTTAATCGAGCCGATCCGCCAAAGGCAGATGGTATTTCTGGAAATGCTTGGTAATAATTAAGGAACAAACACCAACACCATATGCTTAAAAAACATGTTGGCGCCATCCCGAATCTTTGTTTAAGCATTAGCTATGGCTCTTGCAGTTTGTGAACACAGCAAAGTCAGTCGGCAATAAAGCCGTAAACTTGGTTGTTACTATTGGTAATGTGTGATGTTGTAGTTATATTAATGTGTCAATTGTTGATCTTGCGCTTGTGCGGTGAAACGATAAATACCATTTTTGAAGTTAGCGTCATGCATGCATGCATTTCTAAATTCTAACTAGTGTTTTTACAGTCAGTCAGTAACAAAACAATCTTATCTGTAGAATTTATACTAAACGTAACATGATACACAAATATATATGCACATACGTATTCACCTTTGTTTTGTTGTCCCTCCCTGACTTTTGCTCTCAAAATTACAGCTAACGAATCGCCGTATTATAATTGAGTAACGCTTTATGTTCGAACAATTCAAGTTCGGTCCGCCCATTTGTTTCCTTTGTCCCAATGTACCTCATGTGCCACATCCTCTATTTTGATAATGCCTAACCCCAAGTGAGATAGTTGGAAAAAGTAACATTCTCTCAAATTTTACAATGTCCTTTGAATACGATTTGTCATCGAGCAGTTCATCCTCCTTAAGTGACCTCGGTATTAGTTACGAGACTTCTTCGGGCATTCATCTGTGTGAAATAGATTCCCTTGAGAATGTTTTCGCACCTCAATGTGACGATTCCCAAACAACAAGTATGATGTCCTCACGAGAAGCAGTAATGCCAGGTAACAACCAGTACATGAGTGGCTCCGCAATCACTCGTATCGCCGCAGATTTCACTCATTCAGAAAGCGGTCAAATTGAAACAAGGCATGACTCACCTACCCGAGTCCATTACGAAGTGGAGGATGAAGCAGAAGATTTGCCACATCAAATTTTTGAAGATCAACGTAGTACATCTCCAGAAGACCATGTCACCTTACTACCCGTGACCGAAAGTCAGGAGGCAGTTCTAAAGTATTGGGATTCTGAACATTCTATCACATCCCACAGTACAGTAGCAGACTCCCTAGCTGCCATTACAACGTCGTTCTGGTCAACATTCTTATCCGCGGGGATTACCTTGCCGACCCCGCCCAGTATTTCCAACCATCACTCAAGTCTGGAAACTAACTGCACTGTTTCTACCCCCTTATGTGAACAGAAGGTCGAAGCTCGCGAGAACGATACAAACAATACCCGTCCAAGTTTCCATGTATTCGAATCAATAGCTCCGGAACCCTTAACAGACGAAGAGGAATACGACGAAAAGTGGAATGATGAGGGTACCTATCAACATTTCCACGAACACATGCCTGCACCAGCATTACAATATGAGTGCCGGAGCTTCAGCACTGTCTCCGACAACGTTGTCACCACAGATACATTAGATGAAATCGAATCTCGTTTGTTAAATGAATCTGACACGAATTTCAACACATTACCTTCGAATACAATGTACCATGCAGAGGACGCGGAGTCGCAAGTCGTCATACGTGACAGTTTATCCACTGATGAGATTGAAGTGACTGACGACGAGGAGTTTTTGCAAGATTTGAATTATGACTATTCCTTAATCTCTGATGAAACTGAAGACGCTCTTAATGATTGCCAAAAATTCGTTGACGAGCAGAATGCATTCAGTGATGACCCTGAGGATTCCTTCCATAAATTAGATGAGCGGGACAGTCACAGCTTGAAATTTAAAGAGGAAAGTAGCAATCCTCCTGCTGAGACTCATTCCTCCACCGACGATGTTTTCACTGACGCACAAGAGGAATTGGATAGGAAAAAGTCATCCCAGCACTGGCAAAGTGAGGAGCTGACCAAAATCATAAATTCGGACGACCCCGATTTAATTTCAGATAAAACTGGCTTTCACGCTCCTGAACAAGATCAGCAAAATGAGTGCATAACAACAGAATGTGACGAATTCGAGCAGTCGTCCAAATCATTTGATTGTGTTAGTAGGTTTGGGCATGTCATTCAACGAATGTTTCAAATGCACATCCCCGAAGTCGAGAAACCCCATCAGACTTTTTCTGTTCACGACTTGAGTGAACCTGGACTTGTTCCAGCGGTCCCGCAGTCAGAACTGTTGCCGCATCAGCGTGATCATGAGGTTGTCCAGGCTTTAGAGTCGCTAATAGATGGCGACCTCTCTGACGTTTCTGAAGATAATAGATGGTCAAGACACCCAGATTACGTCGACGTTCTCTGTGTGGAATTAAATGTGCCACCGTTGGACCCTGATGAACCTCCGCAGAAAGTAGCACTTAAGTTTCCAGTGCACAAGGACGACGCGAACTCAGCCATGGTCCTGGTTAACAATGTCCACCTACAACGTCCGGGTTGCGAATACGTTCAAACCACTTCAGAAATTTCATACTATTTCCGAAAGAGTGAATGGAGCGGTGACGGCAAGTCCTTGATTGACACCTTCAGAATATGTTCTAATTTGACTGTTCCGGTGAGGCAGAAATGTTCAAGTTTGAATGGATTTATATTGCTTATACGCTATCATCTCAAAAGAGGTTTTATGACTCAGGTGCGCAACTCTGTTCTTTTCAGGTATCATTTAAGCTAACATCGGTCAATCATGTAGAACTAATCCCTGCGCTAGGGGTGATTTCACCGAGAGAGGCTGTAGATGTAAATGCGTATGCAAATGGTGCATCAATTCCATTGAGCTTGGAGCAACTGAAAATTGAAGGAATTTTAATGTACGCGGCACCATTCGTCTTCAATCGGAATCGATCGAAAGAAAATTTGACGTTGAAAGATGTACGGGAATTTTGGGGCAAATTTTGTGGGCCACGGTTCAGATATGCGCAAACAAAGTTTATCCCACTTCATGTCTACAATAATGTTGTAAGTTGCTGTACATTAGAGAGCCTCTTTGCTCCGGCCCTTCGGGCTGGGCAATTTTCTGGAGAAAAGCTAATCAGGATTCGCAGGAAGGGTCGGATTACAGAGGTTCTCTGTCATTTATTCGTTGAATTGCCGTAACTACGGATGTTGACACTCAGCGTTTTTGTAGTACAGTGTAAATGACGAGGAATCGACTATTTCAATGCGGATGAAAACCATTTGGAAATTCGTGAAACATTTAAACCCGTTTAAAGTCGTACCACAGACCCACAGTCACAATACTAACGATACTCTAGATGCCTTCCGATGGAAAACACTTTCACCACTGGGTCAAATTATTGTTAGAAGACGACGTAGTTTGATGATGGATGCGGAACGTGACGCAGAAACCTTGAATAATCGCCGCACTTCTCTAACTATTGCGCTCATCCTGTTGGTAACGATTTGGACGTGGTACTACTTTTGCGTACACAAGCCGGAGCTGGAACGATTGGAAAATGCCCTGCTCCGGTGGAGAGCTTCCTACAGCTGGTGGGGCAACACCGTGGCCACTCTTGCAAACATGTGGTTTAAGGGGACATAGTGCCCGCTTTGGGCGTCAGTCATTCCTGAATTCGGATTTCGCATATTCTGTGAATAAGGCGGAAAATGTCATTTCAACTTCCGAACTTAGGGGATGTTGGAAGAAATAAAATTTCAACTACTGAAACTTTTTATCTTGCGGTTGGTTTTAAAAGTTGTGACACAAGTGTGTAGACCTGCAAAGCCTAATGTAAGTTATAACATTAACATACATACTAATGAGCATCCTGTATCGTTAAAATCGCTGAAAAAGTCTGCCCTTGTCTTTCCAAAGCAGCTCTATAATGTCAATACCAACAAACTTGCTCATGTCGCCCCAAAATTAATTTATGCTGCAAGGGTGTTTTCGTTTACGCCAACACCTTCTGCACTGACCACTCTCCATCCTTTAATGCATGAGTAAATCTGCAGCCTTACAAGAGAAAACTGTATTGTATATGTAGTGATGGTGAGCAAATACGCATTCCAATCATTCTTAACGAGGGCCTAATAGAGCAACAGCCGGTTGTTAACCATGTTAATTTTACATTGATGACACATGCCTGGCATTGATAGCTGGAGGAAAAAATTGATAGGACCGCATATGCTTCATTTTGCAAATTCGAGGTCGAGAATCTCGTATACCTCAATCTTGCCTCGCATTTTAGACGCGGGATGTGGCTATTGGATGTGACTATGTAATGTGAATTTGAATTAAAAATGCGAGCCCCAAGTGAGGGAAGCTAAAACTAGGATTGGTGACTTCGTGGATGTCCCCAGTCCCCGTAGTTCCTTGGATGTTGTGGCCCAGTGAAAATCCGACAGGATAAAGAACAACCGCATAACGACTCGGGCTAGGACTAGGACTAGGAATCACACTACAAACAAATATCAGGGTGCAACTTTGCAACTGGCTCCCGTTTCAGCAATCCAAGTGTGTTGACTGTGAGGATAAAAGATTCACCTATGGCAAAGAGAGCCATAATACGACTTGTACGGGAAATGAAGGCGTAGATAAAACAAGTTTCGACCTTCTTTTTTCTTATGAATCATAGATAGTCTTAGCATGCTTGTAGTGACAAAATTTGCTATTAAATTATTTTGTATACTTTGTGGGAGTCAGCAAGATTTCGGGAAAAGTTGAGTTGATTAAATTGCAGGTATTTTCATTAACTCATGATAATGTTTCTAGACAATGACTATTATTGTGCGGTCCAGGAGTCGTTACGTGTGGATGGGCCGGTGGCTGTAGCTCATCGTTGCATCGTTGAAGGGATCATCGGTCACGGTTATGCTAGATATGAAAATGACTTAGATTAGTTTGAAGGCAACCTTTGGAACCGTTCGCAGTTTACCGGGGCACGATGTCGAGGATGAATTCGCTCTTTAAAAGCCTGCTCATAGATTCCAATGATAGTGGCGTTGATTTCAACCTTGGAAAAACATGTAAAACTGAACTCCAGAGCAAGCAAAGAAATCGACGGAACTGGATGCCTGTTGGATTGATCAGTTTTTTCCCGAATTGAGTGTTGCGGTCTTGTTGAGCAAGGCAATGTTTGTTAAATTCAAGTTTGTCATTCTGACGAACCCATAGCAGATGCGTTTACCATACTTATACTACTTACCTCTCTGACTGACTGTGAGTGAATATTTGCTATTGTCACGCCATATGGTCTGCCATGAGGCCAGCTTATACCGCTTCAAACTGTGACAGAGCAGTAGGCTGTTCCCCTTTCCCAATTGTTATGCGGGGGGAGGTACATAGTACACATACAAGTTGTTGCCAATGCAAATGTATGTTCAAAAAAGTGGATTTCAGCTCGCATCATCTACCTTGCCAAGATACAAAAGTGTATTGTATGCATGCGCCAGAGCCAAAGGGAGGCTTCACGAGCGGAGGGACAGGAATTTGGGGGCAATGAGGTGGACGTCAACTCTAAAGTTTTGAAAGTGGTCTTGAGCCGGTTCGAAGCGGATTGTACCAGAAGGGCCATCGTCATTAATTCAAATAGGAAAGGGACTATTACGCAGATTCCGTCATCACTTTTTACGTGCTTCTATACACAAGGGAGGATTAGCTTCGCATGGAAAGGAACAAAGAGGTTCATTAATGTACGTCCGGATCTCAGCTTTTAGAGACTTCCAAAGCCCCACATATGCTCTATTGAGCCATTCTTGTGTACAAAGCGGAATATAGCAGCCCTTATCTAATCCATGTACTATGGCACAACACGTATAGCCGTTCTACCCTCTCGTAAGTTTGCAAATACCGTCTGTGTCCACACTCACACACACACACACACGTCGTTGCCACTGAAGGGGTAGTGTACAATCATCCACAGGTTTGTAGGTAAATAGAAATTCTCGTCTCCGCCACAGTTAGGTAACTAATGGACTCACTACTGGAGACGGCTGTGAGGCGGGCTCGAACTGTGTTAAGAGGACTACTGGGGAATCCACTGGATTCCGGTGGAGGAAAGTTTCAGCTGGAATTGACAATAAAAGCTTCCAGCTTGTGCGGTGACCTTGTGCGGGCTCGGATCTCGTGCGTCTTACATACACGCCAACACAATAACATTCAGCTCGACCACATTACACTGGGGGATCCATCCGGAGACGGTGTGTAGCTGTAGGCCATATAACTCCTGTGTGCACGTTCTGCAAACACTGTGAATTATTTAAGCAAATTACGTCTGTGTAGCTATCACATCCAAGGTCTCCGCGTCACGTTGGGCGTGCACATGCGGTTTTTTCGTGTCTTGTGTGTTCTTTTTGTATCCTACTATTCTCCGCTCCGTCGTCGCAGCCGCAACCTCACGCAGTTCAAACTGAACTTCAGAAGAGCTCTCATTTCCACTGTGTCATAAGCCCTGCTGTCACGAGGAACACATTATGTAAACTCAATTGTTTTACTGAATCATATTAGATGGGGCAATTTCCTGACAGATCTCCCACAGTTCCACAACTAAATAAATGTACCACGCAAAGAAGTCAGGTTAAGGGACTATCTGGTAAAAGTGGAGCGCTCGTGATTTGAAGCAATCAGTGCACGGTGAGATTCCCCACGTTACTCATCCAGCAGGAGGCTGCGTCTGGTCTGCTCAAATGTGTACAACTTTGGAGATGAACACGGCCCCAGGGCAGAGCTATTGCCCAGTGGTGTCTCTGAGCTATTTTTACGGGCTCTCCTCCAGATATAACCACGGATTGATAATTATAGAGTGACAGAAAAAAATACTTTAATTTTATCACCCTACTGGTACCTATGCATGTGAGAGCAGTGATTTGTGTACATACAGTAAGTGAGCCTCTAATAAATAACAGTGGTGAGAATTAGTGTTGATTTCTGATTATTGACAACATATGACGTCAATGAGTTGAATGGCTAATGCTGTCGAAAATTTTTCCAGCATTTGTAATTTCAAACGGATCAGCGGTGAGCATCCAGTTGCATTCTGTGATCTAATGCCATGCTTGTAATATTCGGTGCTGTCCTCGTCATTATTAGTAAGTAGGCTGCGCAAGCATTATCGCTAAAAGTTTAATTCCCGGTAACATCCTTCATCGCCGTTTCAACGTGAGCAGTGAGTATTTAAGGAATGAAGATACGTCAACAGAACGGAACTATGGTTACTTGTTATACCTGTGGATTGCCATCTTCGACAGAGTGGGCTCAGAAAATCTCGAGTCTACAAGCTGCTCCGGAACGACCGTATTTCCCCTTTCTTCTCCATGTCAAGCCACCCCCAGGAGCTCGTAAGTGTCAGGAATGGATTTTGAATTAAACTTTTGTAGTTTCAGCGTAGATACTTTTAATTTGTAGCTGGTTAAGCAGCATCATCAGTTAGCAATAGTATAACCCATGAAAGATCCTTAGATCTCAGAGTAGGATGTTTATGACAATTTGATGAGACGAAAATTACTTACGATTAAATTATTCTGACGACAATCTACAGAAATGTGTAGAGATGGAACTACGTTCGTGTGTGCTTACTGCTATTCGTCCCTCTCGGCCCAGTGGAAAAATTATGAACGCCAGGCGGAGCGTGTAATGCCAGAGCGACGTGTTTACACCCTGGGAAAATTCATTTGTGGAGTTTGCGGAGTAAAGACCTATCGTCGGCGAGTCCGCACCTTACCCAGTCAGGTATGTATTGTGCATAAGATTTGCCAGTGAATCAACATTCCAATGCAGTGATGGGTGACGGTATTGTGTGAGTGTGTGGGGTCTCTCAGTCTCAAGGACTTTTTTATTGCAGGAATTTCCATTTCTTGCTTCTTTGCGTCCGGTGGGAAGCTTAGCATTGGGGAACGATAATCAGTTAGCCATAGTGTGTCTCGACTGTTTTGAGACTTTGAAGACACAGAATGCTGAGTATGACCGCTGGGGTCTTCCGCTGCAGAAGCGACGGTTCAACTGGCTAGCACGTCAACCTCCAGATCCCAGCTCTCCTGAAGCCGGCGTTGCTCGGTTACCTTGCGGGAAAATCAAGGTAACTTCCGCTCATAAAACTTTGATTTTCCAATATTTCCTGTGGATTTGTAAGCTTGATCAATCCTTTTATATTCTAAAGATCCCTAGTTGTCCACCGACTGAGCCTGTGGTCGGCCCCAGTAAGGAGAACCGTGGAGACGCAGGACGAAGTCCAATTTACCCTGAAGTTCGGAAAAGGGTAAGAGATTTAACGCAGGGTGGTTATGACCCTCAGAGTCGAGTTCGGAAGTTATCTGTTGTTTATGCAACGAACCCATTCGTTGAATCCAAGTCTGGGAAAGGTCATTCTCCGGAGCCATGTGGCAGCGAGGTGTCAAATCCATCCCAAACGTTGGCCCCCACATCTCAGCCGAAGGTAAGCCAATTGGCACACTTTTTTCAGGTATCTCCGAAGCCGTTTTACACATCGCCTTTGTACGTGTGTAATATTTACTGGCTAAATCTGGCCCAGAAGTTCTCACAATTATGATAATTGTTATATTTTTAGCTAAGCTGTTTTAAACTTAGCATAATTGTCTCCCGTATGCACGTGTTGGTGTTGGTGTTGTAGTGCTCCATGCATTCAAGGCCAGTGCGAAGGGACAATGTAGTGTAGAAGCCGGTTGAATGGCTGCCTGCAGTTGACAAAGCATAACTTTGTACTTCTGAAACTCATGATGTTTTTTGTTATTTCCTTCACAGGTAAATTCCCCAGCGGTTTCTACTGAAGCTTCTGAAAGGTAAAGAACCGTTAAATTTAAAAACTCCTGCACATGCAATCTGACCATATTTGCTTATGCGGGAATGCTTGTGTCCTACAGGAATACGGAGAACCCTTCGTCATTGCAGCTCGTCCGAAGAAATGAAGCCCAGTCAAATAGCGTACTCACAAACAGTCGGCTGTCAACGTCCTTACCTGGGATAGTTTTCGTTCCCGCCATGATTTACCATCCTCGTCGGAGGTTGTCGCCACAGTGGGGTCAACGGTATGAAGCATTAATTGCATATTCTCAGTCGAAATTGACCTCTGACAAAATCAAATGTTTTACATGTTTTTGTTCCATTTAATTTGTAGGTACAGCACAAGTTTACCTTCCTCGGTTCCTCAGTATTACCCATCGAGCTCGGGAAGGTCACCCGCGGTGACGGCTAATTTGCCGGAAAAGATTGATGTGCGCGAGCCCCTTCAGCAGACTTCACCCCTGTGGGTTCCCTTGCAGAAACTGCAACAGGGTAGCCATGCAACAGTAAAAAGGAGACGCTTCAGTGAAACTGTGGGACCGAGTAGCAGAGATCTAAGTAGTGTTCGAAAATACTCGGCAGATTCCCGCCTTATAGTGCCATCACGATCACCTATCAGTAACAACGGGAGATCATCGGCTGAGCCACCAGCTACAAGTGCGGTCGATACCGACTCGAGTAATAAGGAGCGCTCCTCGGCCTCGTCAAATGTATCTAAAGTGGTAGATGGAGCCGATGTGCGTGGATTACAATCGTCAGAGGAACAGGTCATCGCAAAGAAGTTAGAAAGGGCCGTGATAGGAGAGCCATCAAATTCCATTTCGATGAAACCAAGTTATACTTCGCATGGTGTGCGTATTGCACGTCATTCAAGTCCATCCATAACTAGTACTCCAACTCAAGTAGAATTCGTACCTGCTGAAAATCCCCAGTCTATTTCCCAAAATGAAGAGTCTAAAAATAATAGCGGTTGGTCAACTTCAGTTGGTAGAAACTCCGATGATGCCATTGACCTTTCCATCTCGTCGGAACAGCGAAATATTAGTTGCGGTGTGCCACCTGTCAATTCTGTGAAAAGAAATTCGCACATGCTGTATGAATATGAAACGATTGAAGATGAAAAGGGAATGAGAGAGTTCATCCCATGGAACTGCACTCTCCAGAAATATATATCGCAGATCACGTGCTTCCCTCGTAACCGTTGCAGAGCAGCCCTCCCGCCGGTCCTCAGTTATAGTGGAGTTGCCACGATGAAGCTGTGACATAATCCGTCACTAATATACGTTGTGATTCGGGAAAGAATGAGTGTTTGTGATCAGAACAGATAATCTCTCCATAGGTCACGGACCAGGTTGCAAAAATCCGTTGTTTATGTCTATGTGTGTTGTTACCCGTCACAAAATCTAATTTCAGAATTTAAGATGAAGTTAGGTAAATTAAAGTCTTAAGCAATTTCTCACCCAGACTTCTATGCACGTTGGATATTGTGAGTACAAAGTGAGAATTTTATGCTCCCTGGACTAGTTTATGTGAAAAGACGGCTGGGGTTGCATCAATCTACATATTTTCAGTATTTGTCATACTTGTTAAAAGAATTGTAACATGTGCGCATTCCTTTTGCGCATCCACATTTGTATGGTATTTGTAATCACAAGCAACTTTTAGAACCCGTAGGACACGTATTTAATGTTACTGTTTTGATCGTGTACTATGCAGGAATCAGAGCTGTAATTTGATATTACATCCGCAAAAGGAAGTACGAAGTCGTAACAGCCATGTAGGCGGTGGTGCAAGAATAAAGTACCATATCGATTTGTTATTTCAGGAAATGTTGACTTAATTGGAAACTCGTTCCTCTCGTAACTTGTGTACTGCAGAAGATGTACAGGTACAATGCATGTAATTATAGTACGGCAGACAGCGTGTTTACAACGAGCTCAGTCAGGTGAGGAATAAAAACACCTTGCCAAGAGAAATCATTGTCATGGATAAGCTCTGTACCTTGCATTCAGTTTCGACGGTATGCGCTCCAGATTTGTTCAAAATTACACTTTTAATTGACGAACAAAAGCGGTACGGTACTCAGCCTCTGGCTGAATTCCTAAATTCAATTTTTTGAATGAATGACTCGGTAAATATCAATCCGGTCAAGTGGATTCAGTAAACAGGCTCCGTAAGCATTGATTCGATCAATTGCTTTCGGCAAAATGTCGTTTGGTAAACTCCTGATTCTGCTACGGTCATACCTTACGATTTCGTTAAAGTGACTTCCGGCAAACGAGCTTTTCGAGTAAGTGGCGGTTTATGCAACCACTGCACAGTGTTTGTTTGTCGTCAAAACTCTGGGTTGTACTATCATTTTCGTTCAAAAAACATTCCTTTCAATTCATTTAGTTTCTTCTAGTTTATGCCTGGCACAGGACAGCTGCTAGTCATCCAAGCGTATGCCTACGTCTTTCAGCTTGAGTGTTAGTGGTGACATTACTACATAGCTTCATCAATGGGTGTTGTTTCCGATTCGTTAAGAACAGCATCCGAGTCCCATTTCCATTGTTTCAGTTATTTTTAGCGCTCAAATATACATATATATATATATATATATATATATTTATATATACTTCTCCTTCATTAGAATATCTCCGTTCATCATGATTCTGAAACTTTTCACAAATATACATTTAATTAGTTAATATTGAATCTCACCTCGTAAATGAAATCTCGTAATAAATGTATCTATTTCGTAAAAAAATACAGCATGTGTATACGGCATTGGCTCTCCTTCGGCACACACTCATTCACTGAAGTGAGTGTAGGAGGTTTGGATGATTGCTTGTTAATTATTGTTCCGTACAAACATTTCAGTTTGACAACCGGCGCCAGGTGCATAATCTGTAATACCACGGTTGTGTTTTCTCAGTTGACGGCACGTCTGGTACGAAGTTTTGTCTAAGCTTTTGCGTTTATTGCGTCTTGACGACACGGGCAGGGTGCATACGAGGTCGGTTAGTTTTCTCCTTGACAACAACAGGCTTCAAACCAAAACTTTAACATTTAACGACACCTTGACAGTTGCCTGTTGGACATTACGCAGTAACTTGTAGAATTTACCGTGCGCAACCTCACCATACTTTTCAATACGATGAGGTCGGTATAGATTACAAAAACTGGTAATTTCCAACTTAAAGACACTTGCTTTTCGGTTTTTTATAAAACCGTAATTTTAGTGGGGTATGGGTTAGGGACAACTGAACTGGCGGACCACTCTTCTACCTACCCTTTTTAGACAGCTCAACTGTGGCCGATAATAACATATAGCTAATGAGAGGTGTAAAGGAGTGCGATTTCCGGGTAACCAGTACGGTTTTTTTTTATTTACTCATAATCACAACAATCACACTAATTTCGAGCATATACGTTGGTAAAAAAATACGGCTTCACCATCGCAATAATACAGGTGATTATCGTGTTGTAAACGGCGAAAGGGCACTCCCCCAACTGTCACCAAAGTACAAATGGGTGACTATGCGCGATCGAGAGGTCCCC
>WJFA01001341.1:0-22242 GCA_009870155.1 Pseudobourletiella spinata | reverse complement strand
AAAACAATAAAAACATTTTGTGCTTATTTAGGGTTTGCCGCTATAAATGATACCACAGTTGTACCACTATCAACCTATCGGTTGTACTATTATGTGCTAGTCCATACCAAAACGGAAAGGTTTGTGCACCATGGCGTTCGGTTTTCGCCTCCCGTGCTGTTTATGATCGTCCCACCGAGTAATTAAGATTCCACGCTGAATTTCAACATTCGGTCCATTCCGGTAAAAAATACGAAAGTTTCTTTTGTCCAACCGCGAATCGCTTATAACGAAACAAAAATCACTTAAATCGGTCAACGCGTTCGTGATATATGCGCGTTTCGCCGTGGGACCATATAAATCACGAACCCGTTGACCGACTTTTTGTTTTGAGTGTTTGTGAGTTTTTGTTGAGTGATTTTTGTTTTAAACGATAGAGAATTAATTTCTCGTGAATTCCTTTGGACATCTGGCGTACTATTTTGCAAAATTTGAAAAGAAATTTCCGAAATTTGATCAATTTGAAGAAATACAAATTTCAGCTTTACCAAACTTTTATTTGAAATTTCGAAGAAACTGTTGCAGTTTAGATGAAATCCTGCAAGTATATCCTAGAGAATTCAATTCTCTATCGTTTAAAATCAAAATCAAAATAAAAAATCACTCGAATCGGTCAACGCGCTGGTGAGCGTGACTAGATATGAAAGTATGCATCATGTAGCAGTACGTTCAAAGTTTTTCCATGTTCGAATGTACAACTAGCTGTCTTTCCTACTAATTACATTTGTTTTTACATTTGCATCTGTATTGCGCTGTAACGACTCTCGACTGCAGTCTTCCTTTGGTGACGTCACACACAAAGGAGGCCGATCCCCGCTCTAATGGGCCTTACGGGATCAATCTGTTTTATTCACCTACCTTACCCTCTAATTAACCCTCTATCCGTTTTCAGAATTCATTGGCATGCAGCGGTGTCATCGGAAACACAGGAAAGTGCCAAACTTTCTTGAGCTCGCCGCGGCGTCACGCTAGACAAAAATTAAAATGTTTTTCCAAAGCCAAAGTTGCAGTTTTCTTGTGGGGGTTAACATGGAATTTTGCATTCTTCCAAGGTCTCCCCTTTGCAATAATTTGAAATTCCGGCAAAACTCGTATTCACTAAAACAGTACGAAAGTGGTGTGTTGAGCTCTGTTGTGTCTGCGTACAACGACTTATAACCATAGCGTCGTTCAAATTCCGTAATCAATCATTAAAACCCAAACCCAGTTAAACCCAAAATGAGCAAAATTTTATTACAACTACAGGGTGTACCACAAGAGAGTGCCAATTTTTTTACAATGCAGCACCGAGCACTTGAACGCCTGATCCCAGATAAACGATTGCGGTCGAAAAATAGAGGCTCATTGTAGCTTTGAGTTTACGGGTATTGGTGCATGCTAATACATGCACCAACGCCGGAATCCAAATAATTCCACGGGCATCAACGTAAGAATCCTCACGTACACCTTCGAATTTGTTTGGTGCAAATATTGCACCACATGTAGCATTTAATTTTTTTCTCTCAGTACCGAAGCCTCTCTGTGCGCAAGAAAGTCTGACACTTTTCTATGTTTCTTTCACACGCTGCGATGGTACTAGTCCCGGTAGAATATCTCTTTTACAGGTCTAAAGCATTACACATTAGAAAAGGACTAGACTGCATCAGCTGATGTTGGCATGTTGCGATTTGAAAAAATTCCACTGTTTGAGTAGCCGTATGAAATTACTTTCCAGTGGTGTTCTCTGAATTCAGATTTGTCTCAGGCAGCTCATTACAGATTTGCCTGTTGCATTCATTAGCCTCATAGTAACTCATATTTTAGTTTAATATCTGGTTTTAAATTTTAAATAAAATTTGAGTGATACGAGGAGTCAAATTTCAAGAATCCAAGAAATTTTCATTGTGAGTGATCCAAGATTACAGGTGGTTTTAACATTAAGGCACTGATAATTTACGATTATTCAAATTTCGATTTTCTGCACTACGCATGGTGTCCCACGTATAGTAAGACGCATTTTTTATACTAAAATATGAGAACCCAGTATCAAGACACAAAAATCTATAGTATCACCAATACAGACCAATTCATTATCATTATTATATTCTTCCCAACGCCAAAATTCTTTCAAGATTCAAGAAGCATTTCATAGTTTACCGATCTATCGTTCATGTATTTAAAGCCTTTTCTGATTTTATTACTAAACAATAAATGTGTGCTCAGAATGGAAAACGAACTCAAGTATTTTCCAATGCTCTACATTAAACCGAGATTCTACTGGACAGAGATTTTTAAAAAAATCAAATTTTTGGTTTTGAGTTAAAGATTGGGAGCATTAGAGTTTCTGTTTTTGCCGCACAGAAATTTTAATTTTTTATTACATATTTACACTACTACATATAGTCGTACACTGGGTTCGTGCCACGGTAGTAAAATATTTAAATCAACAATTTAAATATATACAAAATAAAATTTGTTCATATGTGACACCGGGTTACCATGATTATGGGTTCACATGATTCATATGATATTGTCTGCGGGGGGCGGGCGAGTTAAGGCGGTGGGTCTGAGTTTAGCGGAGGTGGACGTACGATTACAGAATATCAGAACTCATACGTATATGCAAAGTACAAGGAGGATACTCTGGAAGGAGCTATTAAAACAAGTGTTGTCTGGTACGTTCGTTCAAATTTTTTGGCATTCGTATAAAAATCAATCATTCCGAAACATACATGTAATTGCGTGTGGCATATGGCATATAGTGTGCTTGTGCTAGTCAATAGCTACACACGCACCTGGATGCCAGATATGGAAATTAATAAAAATTGCTTAGCAATTGTGCAAACAAAGCCATTCTGCCTCCTTTGTGCAATAAATACTATTTTCCTTAAAACAGTTATTTTGCTCGACTCAACAACATATGTCATGATTTTCTTGAACTTGTGCAAAGGGACTATTGGAAAACAAAAAATACCCATGTTATATCCCATAAGAAAATTTCCAGTTTGGATTTCGCGAAAATCACTATAAAATTTGTTTCGGGACTAAACCGTACCATGCGGAAGAAAGTTTGGTTCTTCCCTTTGTTTAATACAGTGCTGAAAACGATGGTATACATGCCGTTTCAATATCCCGTAATATATATGGAGTTGCTTTTGGTGTGGGATTTTAAGGATTTCCATATGATACAATGCTGAGCTGGTTATCAGTCACTTGAACTTCATAGCTATCATTGATAATTATGATTGATCATACCCTGCTCTTATTCATGAATTTTATAGATTAGGCCATAGATCATCGATGGAATAATTGACGAAAGTTGTACACGTGTGTATTTGATAATAAGTAATCCGTGCGATTCAACTGCACAGTTTCGCATTGTAATGTGTGGAAAAATCTTCACAAATGTATATGCATTTGTCCATCGGTGCGTCTCTTTCAAATTAATGGCTCATTGTGCGAGAACCCGAATTCAATTACATTGTACAAGGAATAGTTGGGTTTTTAATACTAGAATTGAAGTTTAAGTGACAAACCTTTCGCCTCCCACGAAAGGCGCCATGGCTTAGTTGGTTAAAGCGCCTGTCTAGTAAACAGGAGATCCCGGGTTCGAATCCCGGTGGTGCCTCGCCACAATTTTCTTCCTTTTGCTTTTGCGTTTTGTAATTATGACAGCCCGAAGTAAACAAAATTTGCTCGAAAATGATCATTTGCAATTTTGACCGTGTTTAATTAAAAAGCCCGTTACTTTGTAAAACCAATGAGAGATGATTTACGAGATAGCATACATTGGCGTGCACCCGTGACGCCAGAATAGAATAGTGTACACGCAAGAATAGAATACGAATCTTATTTTTATTCCAGATTAATCGCTACAATTTCCCAAAAAAATAACGAAGGCCAGCTCATACACATACAGTGTACTCTGCACTCAGGCTCGAGCGAGTAATTAAACACTTTTTTTCTAATTATTAGAATAATTGCTGCTGCATTTCCGCTGGGTGTAGGGTATTCGCTATTGACACTCTATGTGAAGTTGTCATGATTTTCTCTTTCATTCTGTTTAACCGCCGGTTCACGCTCTTCTCATGAAGTCGTCGAATGTCTAACAGTTCCTTCATCTCCTCCTTCTCGTCCTCCGTCTGGTTCAGCCGGAGCACCAGGGCTCGCGTTCCATTCGCCATTGGTTGGCTGTAGAGACCTTGACGCGCAAGGCGCTCGGCAGGGGACACCCCTCGTTCCACTACCAGGACAATACGAGCCCACTGAAAGTTACACACAAGTTATAAATGTAGTAAATCTGTTTTCCTGACCTCTTTCAGAATCACTGGTATAGTTACCCGGATACTGATACGATCTCAAAAACCATTCGATACTGATACTGATATCGAAACCTCAAAACTTGGTATCAAAATTGTTGATACTGATACTGATACCGAAACCTCAAAACTTGGTATTATAATTTTTGATACTGAGACTGATACCGAAACCTCAAAACTTTGTATCAAAATTTTTCATACTGAATCTGATACCCACCGAAGTTTCAGTACCATTATTGAGGTTTCAAGCGGTACGGAAACCCGTGGAGGTATCAGTATCGGGTATATACTATAATCACTAATCGTGTGATCCCGCCGTTAATTTAAACACCTGTCGTTGCCATTCGTTTTGAGTCTCAGCAATCTTCGTGTATGTATTACCCATCATGGCAATCAACATGTTTATGAGGAGAATCGCCACAATCGCCATGTAAACCACAAAAAGTGCCTAGAAACACACAGAATATTATATTGAAATCCACAGCTAAGGTTCACGGAATAACAATGGCAGCGATGTAACCTCACCTTTGCCACGTAAGGGTGGTGAGTGTCTTTAAAGGCATCAAAAGTGTCATCGAATGATGATAAGGACATCATGAACATGTTGATAACGGACTCTGCGGGGGTCCCCATGGGATTTTCAGCGGGTCGTTTGAATGTTAAAAATATGATGTAGTACGCCTGGGAGAAGCCCATGACGAAGACCAGGTAAATGAGTACGAAACGGAGCAAGTCTCCAGTTATCATCCGATAGATCATCACCACGAATGGTCCCACAGTTTTGAAGCTGTAACATCAAACTCAAATTTTACAACGAGTAAAATTTAAAACTAGCTTATCCATTCTTTACTCTATTGTACCCGCGACAGAAGAAGAGGAAGTACGGTGCCGTGGTGAGCATAACAATTATCGCCACTAAATCCTCAATCTCCTCAAGACAGATAACGCGAAGTCCGGCCATGAAAATTACAAGAATACAGGAAAATAGGAACAAAACCCGGGACGGAGCCGTGGCTAAATTTTCAAAAAACATGGACGCCCCCAAAAAGTTGCACTCCCGCGCTGCCCCGAGCAGGAAGGCAATGGACCCCAACAACATCAGTACCTCACATGTGAACCGCACCCAGTCCTTCGTGCTCACATTCTTTCTAATACAGTAGCCCCACCTGTGGGACATACCCACTGGTCCTCTACCACCCCCCAAGTCACTCACGTTTAACCAGTCTAGAAACCCAGAACCATTTACCCCCACACTGAAATTTCCCTCCTCCACTGCAATATCACTGCCGTTACCGACGGTTATAAACCCAGTTCCTATCATGGCACTGGGAGATAGTAGTGCGACTGCGAGGGATGCATTCGGCCCACTCACAAGAATTGATGAGTTGCTCCCCCCGGACACCCCCAGTCTGTGTATGGGACGTATGACGAAGGCCGTGATTGAGATGAGGAAGTAGAAGGTGAACATTATGAATTGGCGGTAGAAGCGGAACTTGACAAAGGCATTCCATTTCGTGTGTAGAAGGTCAATGACTGGCCCTTCAATCAGTTCCAAGTGCATCGTCGTCTCTCCAAATACGATCAGATTGAGTGCCGACTCCTTCTGGATGGCCCCTGTGGTGACGTCAATGGTGTCCAACTGGGTCAAGGGGTACGCTGCACACGTGATGCTCCCGATTTGCCAGTAAATTTCGCGCTCAATGTTCATAATGTGGAAGAAGAGATCTTTCTTCGCCAGCTTCGCGGCCAGCGTCAACGGGGTCAGGTTCAAGTTGTTCTTGATCGCCAGGTCCGCACCCGTCTCGTAGGCCATGTTGAACATGTTCTAGAAAGGAGAATCGCTTATGTCCTTCTCGGGTTCCAGTAATTGTTCAAAAGAAGAAAATGGTAATCTTACCATTTTCCCATGAATGACGAGCAGGTGAAGCACGGTGTTGCCATTGCTATCCCTCGCATTGGGGTCCGCCCCGCGAGCCAATATAAGGCGGTAGCATTCTTCCTGACCCAAACATGCGGCAAAGGAGGCGGGATACTCTCCCCAGTAAACGTACCTACACAGAAGTGTGGTTCAGTTAATGAAAATAATAATCTCCAATAATAGTCATCCACTAATTAGCTATTACCGATGGCCTAATAGGTACTTGCGCCATACCCTTCGTAGTTGGTATTGTTATCCCGGCTGACCCACTCGTGGTCAAGGGTATCAGTGCGGGAGGCCTTTTGGTCCTCGGGGGACATGAAGCACCCAGTGCACCTCTCCTGTACATTGACCCCGCTGTCCAGGAGAAATTTAACCATTGCAGGGTCCTCATTGACGATGGCCATGTGTAGAACGTTCTCCCCGTAGTACTCATCCGACATGTAGACGTCATTTATGATTTTGGGATAGAAACGAATAAGCCGCTTGGCCAGCTCGGCATGGACGGAAGTGGCATTTAGCAAACACAAGTGGAGACAACTCTCACCCACCGCGCCTCGCATATTTAAATCCCAACAAACTTCACGAAATTGTGTCATGTCTGCAATAACAAAAAAATTTTAACTCACACATAACATCACCTATTACCCTACCCCCAAACACAATATAAATGCATCTCGGCCTTGGTGGGCGTACTGCGATGACGAATAATGGTGATAAGCTACATGACGTAAATGAATATGCGGACCGAGCCCGCTCTGTAACGTACCTTTACACTCCTCCGGCGTAGGTTCCCTGTATTTCTCAAAATCCTCCTCGTTCTTAAAGATCCATTTGTGTTTAGGCCGCTCCTTGTTCCGCATGATGACGAGTCGCGACACGTGGAAAAGCTTCCCGTTCCCATTGTTGTACAAGAAGGGCTCCAACTTGGTTTTAATGGCCTCATCAAGTGCTGCATAATTCTTGGTTGTAGCCGCCTGCTTCGTCAGCTCGACGAGAATCCCGGAGCCTTGGTAAATGGGAAGGACATATAACATCAGCCCTCATGAAATGTTATTACACGGAAATAAATAAAATCCACAAACTTTCACAACAACATCGGTAAGAATCTCTCACCATTGACACCCACCAGCTTGTACAACTTCTGACCACCAGCATCCGCTTGCTTTTTCACCCCATCCGTCACGTTCGAGTTGGCATTACCCATGGCTGGTCAGGTCCCAAGAAAGTGATGATTACACCGCCGCACCTCCGTCTGGATCACGCTTTCGAAATTAAAAATTGAAATGTCCTCAATTTGTCCTAAAATATGATTTGTAGTATGGACAAACTTTAGCCTTCACTGGAGTAAAAAATTTTGTCGATAACATTTTGATGTCAGTGTTAAAGTATGCTTCGCTAGTGGACTGTCTCCCTTGCTCCACTTTGTAATCCTTTAAGATGCACCTGTCGTAATCCGCATACACTGGGTGAGAGCAAACCGTTGCATGCAGGGTCTCTTAGATGGGACACATTGATCGTTTGTGCGAAGCTGTCAGATGTACCAACACCTCCAGTACCTCAGCTTTCAACGTTAAAGTTTCAAAGTGGAACCTCCTCGTGCCTATCCTCACTTATTGATCGTCGCCAAGTCAGACTTAATGAAAAACACCGTGGAAACAAATGACCTGCTTCTGAACATATCCGCAGTCATTTTGACTTCAGGTTTGCATGTGTCTGTTCTCTATATGAATATGTGTATGTCTTTTAGTATACCTGCATTTATTTGTGAGTGATCGTGGATACAAGATTGTGCATATATATGTGTTTGATCGTGAATCAGTGTACGTATGCTTGTCGGTGTTTGTGTGGATCGCGGAACTGCATATGTGTGTGTGTGTGTTTGTGTGTGTGATAGTGAATGTGCATGTGTTTGTGGCCGTAAATTTGCATGTGTGTCCGTGTGTTCAATGAGAAAATTTCTCTAAGTTCATCCAATCGATAACAAAATACGTTTTCCTGTCACGACCTCACACTCTCTCAAGTTATACTCCAGACGGCGGAGACAAGGACGACGATCTATGGAGTATCTCATTCCCTATCAAGGTTGCTCTCAATCTCAGGTAACCATCCAGCACACTTTTTCAGGCGAGCAAGCGACTGGCCAAAAGTTCATATTGCCATACAACCAGACTTGTCACCTCGCACAGTTGAACGACTTGCTTTGCCTTGGGGACAGTGAAGGGAAGCATGGCGCATAGTTTCAAACAGGATTTTAATATTCTCACGACTAGCTCTTCACGGTTCCATCTTGACGCAAAATCCGGTAAATGCAACCCTTTGGGAATGAATACTATTTAACAATACTTGAAATTGAAAAGTCAACACCCATTACCTCATCGCACAGTATCCTTCTACTCCACAAACAGTTTTAATAAATATATTAAATAATTGCAATTACGTAAACATACATACGAGATTAAGCATTTATCGCTACTAATTAAGTATTTATGCGGATGAGGATGGTTTTCCTTAACGGAAATGAACGTCCATGTGCGCACGTCAGTTAGTATGGATCTCAATGCGTCAAAAGTAAGGATGGTACGGGCTGGTCATGTAAAAACTTTTCCAGTCTTGCATAATAGTGGAAGTGGAAAGGAACGCAATATAACCCAACTTGGTAAGTTATATTCTCACGTATACTGCGTGGTAGCACAGTAGTTCTGAATATAGTGTTCTAATTCTGTACAGAAGATCTGATCTGGGCGGTTCCAAGGTAAAACTTGAGAAAATGAGATTGAAAAAGTTTTTCATGGTTCTCATGGCTACTTGGTGTGCAATGGTGGGTATTGTGGAATCACTGCCTGATACAGAGAATTCAGTCCTTGAACGTCTCCACGGGCTGGCCAGGATTCGCACAAAGCGTGCCAAGCGGATGAAACATCGCCCATCCACCCGCCGGCCTCAAGTTCACCAGAATGGCTGGGGCCGGGGTCTTCCTCGGGTTGACCCCTTCCGTCCCGCTAATCCCTTGTTCAGTTTACCGAAATTCCAGAATAGATTTATAGGCGATTCTCAGTATGCATCCATCCTGGGATAGTTAATGAAATTGTTAAATTCTGCACAAATTCTAATAATAAAAACATCTCATCAAGTTTGCAACACATTAGCATCTCACCTGTCCACCTCCTCCATATAATTTAATTTATTAATTCCTAGCAAAATTTGAGCTCCCATTCGGCAATAACTTTGTTCTACATATTACGCAATCGAACGAGTTAGACAGACGGGCTGCATACGTTTTTTTAAGGAAGACGATCACATGAGAGCTAAGGTCTGCATGGAATATTTAGCATGCTATTGCGCAAGCTCGACAGCATAATATAATAGTTCCAAGAATTGCGAATGCAATAAATGTTCAAGTATTTTCCCAAAGAAAGTTGTCCCCGCGGCAAGTTCTACGCAGCCTCGATGTTTGTTGTAAAGTAGTTGGTAGGGTCGTCGTTGTCTTTTATTCTCAGTCAGTCAGACTCGTATGAATTATTTTACCATTTTAAATCTGAGCACTTCGTCGAACTCCCGCTGGCATAGGCTTCAATTCGGATTTAATTTAAAAATCAGTCAACCCTACAATCCTCACAATAAGTAGTTTCCATAGCTCCAGTGACTCAAGATAAAGTCATTCTATGCGCCTCATCATCATCACCCTTCACTACGAGTCATACGGAACGCTGGTGTAGTGAAAATACTATGGCTGGCTGTCGTGGATATATGGCAAATAACATACGGGGAAACCCCTCATAGAGGCCATCTACAACAAAGGAGTAATACAGTAATGGAACAACTCTCAGTCAGTCAGTGAATCTTAACTGCTCTGTCCCTAGGGATCACATGAATGAGCAACTGCATCCTGGTGCAAGTGCATGGCTCACTGTGTAACTGTGCCAGTGCGGCTTTAGATTATATTGCTTTACTGTGAGTCCAGGGATTCCAAGTAGAAAAACACAGTGACCCAACACAGTATTTGTTAAGCTAACGTGAGTGGTAGGGAATTCCCCAATGACATAACCAAAACATCAGTACATCCACGTACACAATCATGTATACTGTACTGACTCGCTATAAAGGGCAATAACCATTATAGGGATGACCAGAATCTTACAAGACAACAACCGTGGGATGTCGTTTCGTGGAAGTGCTTTGCATGTAATTATTATTGAAGCATATACATGCTGAAGTAACTGTGGTGGAAAGCTGGCCGCGTGTGCGTGCCTGCATGATTTTACCATAGGAACCGCCTGTCACACATCAAAGGATAGTGACTCACACGGACACACACTTCCTCGCACAGGAACTCACTTTCATTAACGCACACGTGGCCTGAGGCGCCTACGGTGTTACGTGGATACAGTATTAAAGAGATAGAGGATTCCGCATCCGCCAGTGCTATTATTATTACGGCGTGACGAACGACTCTCAGGTGCCACATACATCACAGCAGCACGATGACCGTTATTCTTACCGATTTCCCTTTTTTTCTTCCTTTCCTCCCCATAGGATGAGATGACCAACCTTGGTCTATGTTTTTTTCTTCTTTCAGTCTATGGCCAATATGTAATGGCTGCTGTGGTAAAAGGGTTAAAAACCGTAGAAAGCCGGACCTATGCGCGTGGGGCTAGTTACAGGCTGCTCTGCCCCATTAATGTGTACTGGTTGGTAAGGCAAACTCTTCACCGGGATTTTCTGAAGGCACTTTGTACGGGGGGAACCCCGTGTTTTGATCATGGACGTCTCTTACTAATAATGCTACCATGACATGACTCTTGAAACATACTTTATTTCTGGGTATCCCCGTCCAATTTTGAAGTTTGTAGCACATAGAGCTACAGTGGCGAGGATAACTTCCATGTGGTGGTAGTGAGCCCTTTCACTTATTGTGACCAGTGAGGCTGTGAAGGTGGGAATATCCCATTGCTGCAACTCAAGGATGTGATTGTTTACAGCGTGTCTGACGTACTTACAACTTGCCTGTCCCTACCCCTTCCTTCTCCTCTTTGTGTGAGATGAGGTGGGCAAAGTACTAAGGTACGCCGTGTCAACATCCTTCTGCCGGGATGCTGAGCGAGTCGGAGATTTCACTCAAATAAAAGAGCAACCATCCCATAGTCAAACAAGTCAGTCTGCAGTGGCAGTTGAAGGAGGAAAGACAGGAAAAATATTTACAAAGTTACATTGTTCGAAACTTCAGTGAATATCATTGAAAATGATTCGGTTTGTACTGTGGGGACTTTTGTTTGTGGGGCTCGTCGGGAAACTGGAAGGATTTCCGAGCAACGGGACAATTTTTGCGGAGTTGGAGTCAGAAGGGAAGGATGAGACCAAGGAGTCGGATCCTGTCGACTTGGTTATCCAGGCCGCTCGCTCTGGTCGTCAGCTGGAGGCGGAGGAGTTGGGGAAATTGAGTTCCGACTCCACTGTGAAGGCTCAGCTTGCCTCGGGAAATGAGGCTGAGGCCCGTGGGTTCATCCGAGAGAAGCTCTGCGGTTTGGGATTGGTCCACAACTGTGGCCGTCCTCCTCGTCCTCATCACTATAAGCACACTCATGCCAACTACCAGTCCTACGGACCACCACGTCCAGGATTCGGAGGCAAACCGGGATATCCACAACCAGGCTATCCGCAACCTGGTTATCCACAACCTGGTTTCGGCCATGTTCAACCACCAGTTGCTATCGGTAGTGGTTGGCAAGCACCTATTCACGGAATTCAAAGTCAGGACGTTACACTTGTACAGCCCGTTGCACTAAAGCCGGTTGGACAGCCAATTGCTGCCGTTCCGCTTGAACCCCTTGGACCCGCCCCAGTCATCCCTCCAATCTCTCCCCATCACGGACATCACAGCCATCACCATGGACACCACCATTCGAAGCCACAATATGACCCTTACTTGAACGGTGACTTCTCCAAGCCCTCCGTGGCTGTTGCTAAACCGGACGGAACTAATCTTGGAGCTTTCAGCCAGGCCCAGACCCTTCATCCCAATGTTTTGCATCCCAGCTCTGACTGCACTTGTATCCCAGTCCAGGACTGCTCCACCTACAACATTATTGGGGATGATAGCATTGACAGAGAAGTTATCGCCGGGTCCGGAATCCCCAACTACGGTCAAGTTGGCTTTGGCATCGACCCACGTAACAAGGCCGCATCCCTCATTGTTTCGAATGCTACCGATGATGAATCCGAAGTCCGAAAAGGTAAAAAGTTAAACTTGGACAGTGACGAGTCATCTGAGGAGGTCGGTACAACCACGGAAAAGACCGAGGATGAGAAGGAGCGCACCCGCCGTGAAGCCCCTACTGAGGTCGTTCTCCAGGCCAATGGAACTGCCGAGCCACGCAGACTTGCCAGCTACCAGACCTGCCCCCCTGGCTTCGTTTGCTGCAGAAATCCTACTAGTCAGTCTGGAAATGGAATTTACACGGAGCAGAACCATGGCAAGTACCCAGGAGGGACTTCCGGACTTGTTCCTCCACCACCACAAGGAGGATTCAGCTCACACCAAAGCGGTGGATTCAACTCTCAACAAGGAAGTGGATTCAGCTCTCACCAGAGCGGTGGATTCAACTCACAACAAGACGGCGGATTTAGCTCAATTCAGAGTGGTGGATTCCGCCCGAACAATAACAACTTTGGCCACTGTGGAGTTCGTAATGCTGGTGGTATCACCGGTCGCGTTATCAACCCCAGCCACTCTCTCGTCGATGGAGAGACCGACTATGGTAAGCACCAAGGGTTAATTAGCTGTCAAATCACTGTCCCACTTGTTTCAAATGATAAACAGTTCAAACGCACTACTAAATTTTAACAGGTGAGTACCCATGGCAAGTGGCTATTTTGAAGAAAACCGGCTACGTTTGTGGAGGGTCTCTCATTGATGGACGTCACATCATCACGGCTGCACACTGCGTCAAGGGATTCCAGGCATTCGATCTGCGTGTTCGGCTCGGCGACTGGGATGTAAATAGCGAGACGGAGTTCTACCCACATATGGAGAAGAAGGTGGTCGCTATCGCCGTTCACCCTGAATTCTACGCCGGCAACCTTTTCAATGACATTGCCGTCCTTCGACTCGAGGGCTCCGTTGACTTCCCACAAAAGTAAGCCCGGGGCTTTGAAATGCTTCTCAGATCTGCAAAGTTAATCGTCTCGTGAAAATTTGAATACTAATTGTATGAGTCTGGAAAATTTTCAGTCCTCACATCAGCCCAGTTTGTGTGCCACCTGCGGGGACCAATTTCGCCGGTCAGCGTTGTTTCGTCACCGGTTGGGGCAAGGATTCATTCGGAGAAGTTGGAAAGTACCAAAATGTGCTGAAGGAAGTTGATTTACCCGTTCTGAATAACTTTGACTGCGAACAGAAATTGAAGAAAACTCGACTCGGTCCAGATTTCACCCTCCACCCCGGTTTCATGTGTGCTGGTGGTGAGTTGAACAAGGACTCCTGCAAGGGTGATGGTGGTGGCCCTCTAGTCTGTGATGTCAAGGGAATTTGGCAGCTTGCTGGAGTTGTGAGTTGGGGTGTCGGCTGTGGTGAGTACAACGTGCCTGGCGTCTACGTTAAGGTCTCTGAGTACAGTAGCTGGATTAACGAGATCATCTCTCATTAAATGAGAGATCGAGCGTACATCTTAAGTTATTGTCAAGTGCAGATAAGCTACACTGTATCGTAGTTTTCAAAGCTCATTGTCATTACTCAGTGCCGTGCCGTGGGGGAGTTAAAACATGATTATAGTATAGTGTATATGCGTGACTTGAGTTTTGTGAAAGTTAAAGCCAAGCTGATTCCAACAGTACTTTCAGATGACTGAATATCTGGATGTACACGCTGTGGTTACAAGTACACAGAGCTTTATTTATTTACAATAAAATTAGGTTCTTTCCAAGTCTTTCCGTACCTTTGTGTACGCGTATGTGTAAGTAGGGGATAAAAGGGATGTCTATGGCGTACGTTGTATTTTATTGTAAAATTTTATACAGAGAGAATAAATTTATTGTTGTTGATATATGTAAAAGTCTGATCATTGAGCCTCTTTCAAGTTGCGATTTTTTGTACGAGCACGATCCTTTTCATAGCAGATTTCACATGTTCAAAATTGCCTCCACAGAGAAGGGTAAGCTCTTTTTCCTATTACAATTCCCTGTTTCGGTCAAAGTCACTAGTTTCTCATCAGTGTCCGAAGGATTGCAACGAGTCTGCAAGTTGAGCAAGGAGGAATATGCAAGAAGGGAGTAGTAATAAGTACCAAAAATGTGTTGCATGGATTCTACATGAGGATCTCCGGCAGGAGAGAAGTTAGACAAGAGGGCACTGGAAGCAGGATCTGACTGGCCAGTGCGGGTGCACAAATGTGTGACGGCGGTAGCTGGTTTTTCTGGAGACAGTAGCGGCGGAACAGTTTGAGCTGGGAGATTTAGAAGGAGTTGAGGGTCAGCGAATGTTCTTCGACGTCGATACCTGAGATTGGACCAGTAGGCGAGTGGATCAGTGCAAACTGATTGAGATGCTGAGCTCCTTTCCAAGGCTCGGCTTGACTTGAGACGCTCCAATGCACTCTTGTGAATTGTGGGAAGGAGAGATTTTCTTTTATTGAGTAAGGACTGATGATGTCGGATCTTCTCACGTTCCCGCTTCTCCACTGGATCCTCTGAGGTGTCGCACGTGGCTGTGGCCCCGTCTTGATTGCAGTCACTCTTTAATTTCTGACCAAGTTGCTGCCTAAAAATCAAGTTTATAAATTGTGGCTAAGATTTACTCATTTTTTTCTAAGGTGTGATAGTTTAATCTCCATTTGCCCCACCTTCTGAGGGCCACTTGAGCGGCCATAATTCTCTGACGTTCAGCGACAAGCTCACACATTTCGCAGATGCATTCTCGCCATCTAAAAATCATCATAGATACCCTATGAGTTTATGCTCTTTGCAATAAAGTTGCAAATATTTAGACATTAATTTCGTAGTAACGTAATAATTTTAACTTTGATTTTAAGGAATACCTTAAATGCCTATAACTCTTATACAAAATTATTTTTATATCTCCGAATATTGGAGCACTTCCACATCACAACACGTTAGAGTGATCAGCAAAGTTCTCCAACTTACCTGCACATTTTCTTGTGACCGCGAAGACACGAGATTACACCGTGATTCCGGCACCTTGCGCACTTTGGTGTCCTTAAAATTCTTCTTTTCTTTGTTGCATTAACTTCCATGTCAGTTTTGATGAAAAATACCGTTGCTGAGCTTTGCTGAGGGGCTACAACTGATTCAAAATGACTCCGAGGAAACTAACTGATTTGGACGGAGACACCTTTGAATTTCCTCACCACCGACTCCGGCTTGACGAGATGATGTTATGGGGAAACCGAGAAAGCCACTAAGAGAACCTTCCCATGGATTTTCCGCTCACTGGTAAGTTTATGACTGTAAAGCCTGTGTGCGGGTATGTGTATGTGCGTGTGGAATAGGAGTGCACAGGAAGAAAGGAAGAGCAAAACGTGTTCAGCCCGCGTGTATGAGGAAGCGAAGTTTAAGTGAAGTAGGAACATAGTGTGGTGTCACACCGACGACGGAGCACACGGACCGAGTTAAACTTTGACAGATGCACCATGTCATTTACGGAGATGAAGGCACCCAAAAGGCACGTCAGTCCTTAAAACACTCTGATGTAACTGAGAAAGGAATCTTTCAGCTTCTCTCAACCAGCCTGTCCTCAATCCACGCACCAAATAGTCATTTACTCCCGGCCACTCTTGCCGTAACCCGACTCTCACGTACGGAAGTAGCACTTCATATATGATCTGGAACCTGCCTCATCCATGTCTCCCAATACATTCCTCCTGCAGACAATATGACAGTGCTCAAAAATGCTTGGAAAATAGAACTGTGCTAAAGATGACAGGATGATGCATTGACTCAGTTTTAAATCAATTCTTGATTGATATGTGTTGTGTGCAAATAGTTCAACAATATATAGTTTCATATTCATCTAAAAATTTCCTGTTATAAATAAGGGCTGCAGTTTTAAACGCATGTATAAGCGAGCTAGTTGAATGGCTATGACTGGTAATGAGTGAACCCGAAACGGAGGATGTCCCATGGGTGCAAAATGAAGGGTGACTTATAGGCATACCCCGTTGTGAAGGAGGAAAGATACGCAGGCATGGGTGATACTATGAGGATAGAAGGGTCTCACACTTGACGCACGGATCGTCGGAACAAGTTACTCATTCAGTTACAAGCCTCTTAACTTGTACTACTACACAAGTAAGGGCATGATCCTAGTAGGCGTGCACTTGTTTTACGTGAGCCGACACCGCCTTGTTTGCTCTGCGGAGACAAGAAGTTCCTTGCCTCACTTTATGCGGCCAGCTCATATGAGAGCAGAGTGACTGATCCCACTGTCCCTCCGTCCGTCCGCTCTCGAAAAGATGCTTCCGCAGTCTTTACTCTCTGAAAATCTAAACGATCCGTAGTAAAGGAAACTGGAGACGAAGGGATACGGCTGGATATATGAATCTTCCCATCCATGAATGTCCTGTCTCCTTTAAATACCATTGCTCCGCCGAAGTTGAATACGCTATAGTGTAATGGCTTACGGAGGGATGTCCCGGCTCTAATAGCCCTTACGATACTCTCAATGGATTGATGACGAGCTCGTCAATGGGATGTGCTCCGGTCCACCCCATGCTCCTCCACATGTTGAACTAGATGTCGATTTGTGGTTTCGTAACAACTACACATACTACTACAAACGATCGTGCCGAATGCCCCAAATTCCAACAGTAGCGGGAAGCGGGAAGGGTTCTCTTGACACACGGTTAAAGACAGCGGAAATGATTATTCCGTTTTGAGGACATAGAAGGAAATGGCAAGATTATCGAAATGGAAATTGAGGGATCATTTTTGGAATCTGGAAAAACATTTCGATACAGTTAGCCCGTAACATCTGAATGGAAATTTCATCGGGGACTTTTGTACGCATGGCATTAATTATCAGAGGAGGCAGAACGTGTAACTATAGTCACAAATACAAGGAAAATTGATGGTTTTTAAGACCACCCCTGGGATTCATACACGGTCTTTCTCAGTTGTGGTGAAAAAAGTGCTCAGGGTCCAGTTTAGATGACAAGCCTAATGATGGCTTAAGTACTTTCATGGCTTACAGATGTGGCTCACATCTTCCAGTCAGTAATCATTTCTCGTAACATTTACTTACATCTCACATAGCTTTTATAATGAACCACTTGTTTACCATAAAAATCACTGAGCCAACTCCAGTAACAACGTCGGCCACTCTGACGGAGAGATGACATCGTTTTTAATGTGTTAACGCTTCATAGAAAACGTCTCACATTAATGGGCCATTACAGTCAGTTTAAACTACCTTCCAATAATGTTATTTTAGGCCGTCTAGTATAATGGGTCTATTTGAGAAATTTTCATCCGTCCCCCAAAAAAGACTCAAGTTGGACCATCAACAACAACAACTGTGAGAACATTTTCCCAAACATCATTCGCTGGAGAGCTTCAGAAAAGATTCAAACAGTTCCGATTGTGGGACAAAATTTCATGAATCTGCGACCCGAATGGTAATACTAGTCGAGAGTCGAGACAATGTGTACTGAGGAGCTCTGATGTCTACCCCTCGAATTCATCGAGTCATAGAACAGACCATTCGGTCTGGCAGACTTGCTCACCGTAATTCTGTTACAGTTGTGGGCCAGAATAAATTCCAGTGATCTCCCGAGCCGTCCAAAATTTTACAGCTTGAAAAGTTCCATTATTAATAGTGTACATACTCTCAACAAGTTGCAGGGAGAAGTGAATGAATACTCAGTTGTCAACTGAAGGAAATGTACCACAATATACAATTTAGCATTCACGAACATATGACAAAGAGATGTACTGAAAGAAGGAGAGACACATCCTCATCTCATGTTCTTTCCTCCAACTGTTCGTGAAAGTTAATATGGAAAAGGAAGTGTGGTTGACCCTTTAAGTCACCTCTTCAAAGGCACCACGCTGTCTCTCATTGTGCTCAGCCACTCAGACGGCTCCGAGCTAATTCCGTCCGGCAGGAGGAGAAAAAAGTGTGAACATTTTTCATGGCTCAAATATACTGTCGTGGCCCGTAATGCACTTTTTCCCTCTCTATTATCATTCCACATACACAACTATCTCATCATCCTCCTCGTCCAACCGCTCAAATGAACGAGAAGGAAATTTACTGGTTGGTATTGGTACCGCGTACAACTATATAGATCAGGATTGTGGAAGGACTTTGTTCATTCCTCTGTGAACTGCGTCACTCATTGTGCGAAAAGGGGTGAGGACCTTGTGGTCGTCATTTCACGAATTTAGCAGTTCCTAAATAACATGAAAACTGATGAGGCACATCAAAAGATCATATCCAAAACGTCTATGCGAAAACATTGAAGGTTGTATTTAGTGAATCTAGTGAATGCGCTGGGCAACAGCAACTTGAGCCTTTCTTAAAATATTTCTTGCATCCACCAAGGGCGGCCGATGTGGGGCCCATGCTCTCAAGTAAACTCTAGATATATATTTGAGTGACACATACCAGCCACAAGACGTCGTGAAAGCCTTTAAACTTTTTATACATGCTGAAAGCTTTTAACTTTCCAAGTGTCATTCAAATAAGTATATAGAACATGAAACATATGGTACAAAAATATTGAAGACATTTGCTTATTACTTTGAGAAAACAGGATTTTTCTGAGTGCACTACATGGTCTCTGTGTGTAGCTAATAGTATTCTGCTCATAGTCATAACATCTTCGCGTCATCATCAGCATCACCTTCATCACCCATGATCATTAACGATGACTTGACACATGAGCTATTTCTCATTCGGAGTTCATCTCGTACACGCATAATATCAACAGGGTAATATATATTTTGTAGGAGGAGGCGAGGAGATTGAACACAAACAAACAATAGCTTTCGGACCACATTACCATAACAACAGGGAGGCGCAGTTCAGGAAAACAGTCTTGGTTGCGGCCCGTCTCATCTCCAGCCTACAGCTCACTGAAGAGCGAGCGTGAATAATTACTTCGGGGCAGGACCGACAAGTAACAGCTGACTACAGGCCAAACTGAAGAGAAATCCGAGTCCAATGCATATACACTTTTGCTTAACGATGCAAATCGTTCGTGTGCGGCTGGATCCGTCAAACCCTCATGTTTTCGCACCGGGGGAACGAAACCAATTCCCGCGTTTGCATCGCATTTTATTGACTGACCCCCCCTGAACGTACTATGTATCAGTTAGAAACAAAACCCCCGAGCGTCTTCACGTCTAGGGTTGCTTCCTTCGCAACTATATCAAGGCTTTACTGCTGGGTATTCTTTCTGAATGAAGTCGCTATTGATAGTTGAATGCTTAGTAAACTTCCTCACTGGTGAAATCGTACTTGAAAATCCATAATAGAAGATAGTATAATCAGTTTTATTTTCAGTGCTTGGGAGTTTCACACACGGGACATAATACAAAGGGGTGAGGAATAAAAAATAAAATATATGTATTTTTGAACGAGGGTATGAAAAGCTATATGTGCGTGTAAAATTTACGAACCTATGGAAAGATTTAGGCGGGGATTTATTTTTGTGAAATGAATGCGTCATACGTCTTACTCGTCATTTCAACGCCTGTTGTTTCATTGTGTGATTAACTATCTTGTCCAAAGGTTTATTTTTAGTGAGTGCATACCGAACTATACCATTAGCTTTTCCTGGATTTAGCACGTGTTTGGGAACTTGAAACCCCTTCAAACCCTTTTATACCATCTATTGTCTCGTCTTTTGTTAATGATGCAGATGGTTGACTACCGTAAGTAACAGTAAGACAAGTCTTTGTTCGGGAGCATCTCATGTCGGAAAAGTTCGCACGGAAACTCCTGAGGAAAACAAATCAATTAATTTCGAAAGTTTAACATTCGTTCATTGCAGCGGCTCGACACCCACACACGTATATTTTTAGTTAAGTTAATCTCCACGTACGCAAGATGAGGTAGGGTCACAAAACAATCATGCCAGATTCGAGCATTTTACCGTGAATGCGTTGATTTTAGTGTACTGTCCAAAAAATCACCATTGTTTATTCAAAGTATTGGCAAGGGTGTAAAGTCTTTGTGTTGTTAGTGAGAAACCAACTTTTAACTTGAGGGATCAGATCGCATACAGATTTTTGACTTGCCCCACGCAGAGCGGATGGGCCTCCTCTTCAGTTTCAGTTTCATTCTACCGTCTGGTTCCACCTGCTGCTCATTCCAGTGCATACAACATACCATTTCTACGTGCTCCTTCCGCTTTCGCAGTCATAATTCGTTGTGTCGTAACGATAAAACTGGCAAAGCGGAGGTCCCGCCCCGCACCCCTGCACGAATGTATTAAGACGAGTCAGTTACGACAACAATAAACAGTCATAAATTCATAAGGACTTTCCTAAAACGTGTACTCATTCCAAGCGCTCTATTGCATGCGGATGGTTTCTGGTTATGGTGTGTCATCTAACGAAATTACGAATTAACCAAAGCCTGAAACATAAAATGTAAATCAGTTCAGAAGTACGAAGATTTGAAAATCTTTCTAATACATGCAGCAGCGCATATCTGCCTTCTCTACATTATTGTGCAAATACCATATACTCATAGTTTTCTGGTTCATTGTCTGCTGAATGAACTTAAAGAATCCTTTTTTGTACAGATTAAGATTATAAAAGATTAAAAAAGGCAACAAACAACTTGCGCGCTACCACTTGCAATAGAATAAACTGTGCACTAAATCCTTCCTTAATTATCATGAATATACGGGCATATGTAAGGTTTCTAACTACTTTATTGATTTATGCAAATATAGAATGATTCAAAGCATAATTCTCCGGCACCCGAGGATAGAGGAAAACCCCTAGTGCCGTCGCATAACCGTAGACCCCTTCCCCCGAGAATTTATTTGAGGGTGACACCCCTTGGCGGGTGTGAGGAAAAAGGTGACACCCCCTCCCGGGATATAGACACACCGGCACCCAAAAATTTGCGGAGGACCTTTTTTTTGTTTCTCACTTTTCAAATTCGGGAATTTGTATGTGTCGGGCGTTCAAATTTGGGACACCCCCCGCTTGAATTTACCCTCCAAGACCCCCCCCCCGAGGAAAGTTGGGGTTTTCCTCTATCACGAGGTTATGAAAAAATTGTATTTCGTAAGCCTCCAACATCGAAATAGGAATAAACAGTTCATAATATATCATCGAAAGATAACTTAGCACAGATTTCTTAACATGGATTACATGTAATTGGACTCCAACAATATCACGGGATGTGGGAGCAAAACTATTTGGGAATAGTTTCAGATGCGCTTGCTACACCCCTGCCTATTGTAAAAAAGTTCCTGAAAGGAAACTATCACACAATTTAACTATTTACACCAGTCAATGTTGTCACTCATATAACCCCGCATAAGGGTGACATTGCTACAGCGAATTACAAATTCACAATACCTGCGTATTCCATATTCCGGATCCAGTGAAATTTTCAGGTCTTGCAAATGACACACAGAGCCATAGCCAAAGTTCACCATCCATGTGATGCAGCACGCAATCGGTGATGCCTGGAACCTGGAAGAAGCCTATTGATTACAAAAACTTTTGACCGCTTGATCCAAATTTGGCTTTCAATAATGCGAATACTGTTTAGCTAGCCGCTTCCACTAACAACGACTGGAAAGTACGCAAAGTTATCCGTTTTAAATGCTAAACAATAATCTGTATGATGACCATGGAATATGAATCAGCAGGCCTATGCTGATGAAATTTTGCTTACATCCTTGACTTTAACTAGAGTTGCACTATTCCGAAAATGGATTACATGCAGAGATGCAGCTTAATTTGGGTAAGCGGTCCAGCATGTCAACCTGGGGCATTTTGCATCAG
>WJFA01001340.1:0-22256 GCA_009870155.1 Pseudobourletiella spinata | reverse complement strand
ATACACACTCACACATGTGCAAACCTCACATGAGTTTGGAAGCTCACAATATAACGGGGGGCTCGTTCGTGGTGAGGAGTGAACTGACGAGAGTCACTCAAGTCCACATTAAATTTAATGTTTTACCCAAGGAAACAAATCATTCTAATGTTCCCGCCGCTAAATACACATGGAAACACAAACACAAACTCACACACACACACACACACACAACTATTTGCTCCTCTGTGGAACTGGCAAGGGGAAAAAATTCAAATTAAACGTTTGTCCCATCCTCATCACCGTCCCCATGAGTAACAGCAGCAGCACCATCCTCGTAATGATGATGATGGTGATGAGTATGACGATGGCAAAATGAGCATTTTTCCTAGCCCCGCCGCAAATCCACTCCACAAAAGTTTTTCACCAATCATCATTACACCATCGTTATTATTATTATTATTCTTATTATTCACGGACATTAATACATTTCCCTACGACGAGCCTTTGGAAAGCCTCCATTTGTTTTTGCCCCGTTGGGGAAAAATTGAGGGACGGTAGTAGGCGAAATCCTTGGGTTTTCCTCTTGCATTTCACAAAGGAGAACAAGAACAAGAACAACAAGATGAACAAGATGGAGTGGGGGGACGGATTTGATTTTTTCCCCCCAAGAAAAATTGCAAGTGATTAAAATCGGAGGGGATTCTCTGAGATTCCCGTTGTTGAAAACAAAATAAAAAACCCAAAAAGAGGAACCACCTATCTCGACGCTCACTCACACGCGAGCCAAATAAAAACAAGTCAAAAGAGGTGGAAGGGGGGGGGGCGGTGGTGGTGGTGGTGGCAGTGATACACCGCGGGCTATTGTGGCCGATTAGTCTCAGGCAGAGAGAGAGAGAGAAAAACAGAGCCCTCCATTTTGAGCAGTATAGTATAGTATCGTATAGTTTAGTACAGTATAGTGTGTGTGTGTGTGTTGTGGTGTGTATGTGGCTCAATGACACTCGTCCCAGCAGTAGCCCCCGCTCCTCTGCATTATTGGAGCGAGGGCTCTCCACCACACCACATCAAATTCACATGTTCAACCCGTATCAAATCTGGAGAATAATCTTAATGCTCGAGCGTGCATGTGAAACAGAAAGAGAGAGAGAGAGAGAGACACACACACAGCGAGCAAGAGGTTGAATGAGAGAGAAAAAGTGTGGAGCGGGTAGGACATGAGGGCCTATGAAGTAGACCCTGTAACACAACAAAGTGAGGTACACTCACCGTGTAGCATTGTGTCTGTATGCAGTGTGTGTGTTTGTGTGTGTGTGCGTATGTGTGTGCAAGTGAGTGTGAGGGGCCTTGAATAAGTTGACTGGAAAGTGACTTGAATAAGTGGCCCGCCATAACTTTTCACTCCTTCCTTATACACGATTAGTTTCCAAGCTGAGCCAATGGAATGGACAGGCCTATTATATGCATACGCCCGTCGTCGTCGTCGTCGTCGTCCGAGATCCATGTGTAACCACGACGTATCGGAGGGAGGACTCTCGGTGTGGAGATAAAGTCAGATCTACGACGGCTACCTCCATGATTTATACAGTGGAGAATGTTGGCGGAAAATAATGGACCATTCTTCATAATATTACGCTCAATTTTCCCTGCCTGCCTGCCTGCCTCGCTCTCTCTCCCACTGCACTGGCTTTCTGGTTATTTCTTAGGGCCCTCCTCACACCATACGATATATTACACATTCGATTCACGGTGATTCAATGACCGTCATGATGATGATGATGATGATGATGATGATGATGATGGTTTAGGCCAAGGAGGTTGAATCTCACTCACTCACAGCCAGTCAGTCTTTCCAGTGGGTATGCGTACAGTTGGAAAATGCGCAAACCCTGGTTGTACCACCAAAGTGTAGCATAAGGCTGAGATACGGTGGAGTTTGGCTGACTGGCTGGCTGGCTCAGTGGCCAGCTAGCTATGGCTATGGCTGTGGAAGTGTGGAAAAAATGGAATCCTAGTACAGAGAGTCCCGTCTCTTACCCTACCCTGTAACTGCTGTAAACTCCATGCGATGTGGAGCTGGACTGTGGATCAGAACAGGGTTTATACACTCGCCCGATTGCATGCATGAAAATCATTATTCTGTGTCGTGTTTTTTCAAATCGCATTTTTTTCTCTCCTATTCTCTGTATATCTCTCGCTCTCTCTCTCTTTCTCTCTCTCTCGCTCACTGCACTGGTCAATTCTCTCTCAGTTGAAAATACTGCAGGCTCAATCCTTTCAAGTCCCTTGCCCGCTACACACACACACACACACACACACACACACACACACACACACACATACACACTTGCACAGGTAGAAGCACAAACCAACCAATAGCAACGTCGTAATTCCATAACTACTTTTATGAAGATTATCAAGGGCTTCATCCAGAAATGTTCAACTTATTATTATTCTTGACACTGCCGCTGTTGCTGTTGTGGTTGGTGGAAAATTAGGGAACCGGGATTAACTATAAAATCCAAACTATGTAGCGTAAAAAAGTGTGTTTCTGTAGGTGTGTGTATTTGTGTATGTGTGTGTTTGGATCTGTACGTTTGGGAAATAGAAGGAGAATCCATTTCCTTTTCCACACAGACATACACACACACACACACACACACACACAAATTTCTCATTTTGATCCAATGAGTGAAGCGGGACTGAATCAACTCGAAAACTAGTACTGCATCCTCCCATTTATCCATTGCCATTTAAGTGAGGAGGAGAGGAGCATGGGAAGAGCTCTTTCCAACCAAAACAACAGGAATAACGACAAGAGCCCCACTATGTAATACCAACTACAATCACCCAACCTCACATCATGATGACTGGCTCAGTGACTAGTTGGTTGGCTTTGGCTTGCTGGCTGGATGGATGGCTGGCTGGATGGCCGGAATAATAATAATAAATGCAAGATAATTTGGGTTCCAAAAACTCTCAACCCGAGTATATGTATTTATTATATACATACTTTTTTTTGTCAGTTGAGGGCGCGAGATAGAGCCTACATAGTAGTAGTCGACATAGGGAGGGTGATGGTGGACTGTGACCGGGACTCGTCCTCTCACATTTCCTACTACTACTACTACTACGACGACGACGACGACTACTACTACTACTACTACTCTTCTATCCACTCCATTATTATTGTGAGGAACACAATTGGGTCAGAGTAATTACTCCGGGTGCTTGAGTTTTTTTATGGGGATGGTAGACACTCCGTGCGACAGCTTGTGGCATGTGCGTGTGCTCTTCCGCAGGGTGGAGTGGGTACTTGTGCCTATGCCTGTGTCTGTACGTGTGTATATATGTGTGTGTGTGTGTCTGTGTGTGTGTGTGTGTGTCTGTGCGTGGGAGAAGAGAGTGAGGGTGGCTAACGAGGCCGGATCCCAGAGGGTTCGTTTGAATCCACCACGACACATTGGAGAGTCCTCACACACAACACACCGTCAACACCGACACCACCACCACCACCACCACCATCACCAACCACGGAGAACTGCTCCGCTCCTGGTGTCAAAAATATAGTCATCGCACACACCGGACATAATAAAAAATTCCACAGCTCCCATCTTCCCGTATCGATCCTCCGTTCCATGAGGCTAACAATAGTACTCGAGGGGAAAAAAAATCCAGGGCCAGGATCCCATTCTTCATGGCTCCCACTACCACCACCACCATTGCCGGGAGCAGGAACAACTACTGCTACAACAACAACAACAACAACAACGACAACGACAACAAGACACGAAAGCCATTGAATCCAATGCATTCTTCGTCTTCTTGTACGACTACGACTACGACTACCTTGTACTACTATACGGACTTTGATATGGAAAATATCATCGTCGTCATAATAATAATGAATATAATGACGGGTTGGTTTGGAGGCACGGCGCGGACCTGTTTTGTTCCACTCCACAACAACAACAACAACAACAACAACGACAACGACAACAACATCGTGTGCTCCCTGTGTCCTCTGAAAATGCTCGTCTGAAAAGCTCAAGTTGCCCAAGCGTGGAGCCTTAACTGGTGCATATAAAAACCTGGCTATGACGGCCCATTGCGTCAATAATGCAATGTAAAATTTACCATGATGATGATGATGATGATGATGATGATGNGATGATGATGATGATGATGATGATGATGGGTAAACTTTTAGCAGTAAATACTGCACTGTTACTCACTCACCCTCCTCGGGTCGCTTGGTATGAAGGAGCACGTTATTTTCCGAGGTTTATTGGAAATAAACATTGCGGTAGTGCTGTTGTAGTAGTACTACACGAAAGGTGGGAATTTTCTAAATGGAACGGCCAAAGAATCCGCAAGACTCTGATATTATGAATGTGGGAAGCACAATTCCCTTTTGACTTGACCAGCTGGGCACTGCTGATTGCGCATGTGTAGCACCAAAAGGAAAACATGGGGACAGGCAGGCAGGGGGTAACAGTAAAAATCCTGAAAAGATATAGACGACTCTGACTCGGACGAGAGAGTGAGTGAGAGGGCTAAGAGACTCATTCCGGTTTAATTGGATAATTATTGATGTGTATATAGTTAAGGTCGGGATGGATGGGAATTAGTGAAATTAATTTGAATTTTCCAAGGGAATAAGGAGCACTTAGTCATGATGCATTTAGGGGGCTCACTCTCTGCGGGCCAGCCGTGCAGTACGCATGAGTCCATACGACGAGGACGATGATGATGATGATGATGATGATGGTGGTGGAGGAATGGGAAATTAAATTGAAAGAATTACCATAATAATGAGGGAGTTGGGCTTATAAATGAGGGAAATAGCATAGCACACACTCATGTCCTCCCCACACCTTCAACTCCCTATCTCTCTCTTCTTGTACACTACACATTTCCACTCAACTCGCTCACTCACTCACCCGCCCAATCACATGGGCCTCATTGAGGAATTTGAGAATAAAATAACTTGACGTCTCCTCAAATTATTATTATAACATGTAGCGGGATGTAGTAATGAGTTTCGAATTTCTTCCTTCCCGCCAGAAGCCCATAAAGTTCCGCAGGATTTAATGAGGAAAGAACCAGTTTTTACGTGGAGTTACCTAATTGCTGATCAAATGTTCAGGCAAATAATTCTGCACTGATGACAGGCTCAGTTAGCCCTTGTTCATCTTCATCATTGGATGAGCATCAATTTGACGTATTCAGGCTCCTCGTACCATTCTGTGCACACTCTAAAGTACACACGCACGCACACACACACTCATGCAAATTTCCACAGCCATTCGCCTCTACTACAAGTTCCCACTGTACCCACCAATGCTTCAGACGTGTGGGATAACAATTGACCGTAGAATTCCGCCCGATTCCGCCTAAATTCCACCTGAATTCCTTCACAATTCCGCCTAAATCCCGCCTAAATCCCTCCACAATTCCGCCTAAATTCCTCCACCGCACATCATCCGACTCTTGAGCCGTGTAAGATTTTAAAAATCCAATGAAAAGATTTATATTGGGCACAAGTAAATCTTGAGGATCCTGAGATGAGTCCTATTCACAGCGTTCGACCCCTTTGAAAGTTCATCCTTTGCAGTCCCCGCCGCGGCCGCCACCACCACCACGCACGTCTACACTGCTATGGAAAAGAGGACAACGGAACGGGCGGTGGTGATTGGTGGGAGCGGACGGACGGTCGGACGGAAATGCAAAAGCGTCGAGTAGTCTCCATCCCCACCATTCCCACAGACTTCCTCATCACACTTAATTATTTCATTTAAGTGTGAGGGATCATTATTAAATAATTCCCTCAACTCTCTCAAGTCCCACATCCTCCTCTGTGCTCAGCGCGCACTTGCCCACTCAAGTCCCCATACTCAAGTCACGGCTCACAGTAGCCAGTGGTCAATGCAAGTAGTATGTTCACACTCTCTCAACCATTGCCATCGTCCCACCCACCGCCGTTCTCTCATATCATCCCTGATCCCTATCAATCCCGTCGATCTGACTCTTGAGAATCTGACTCTGAGTGAGAGAGAGTCTTTGGATTATGAGGAAAAATCCTCGGAAAGTAAAGATTGTCACTCATATTTCTTGTCCAGAGCGGAAGGACTTGCGGCGGACGTGTGTGTGTGTGTGTGGGAACTGAAGTGCATTCGTTCTATAGCCCGTCGTAGTGCTGCACCAGCATTAGTGACGGAAATGACTTGTTCACCATTGAAAAATGTCGGCTGTGGAAAAGGTATACATGGTGTAACCCCACACACTTGCGTACATACAAGCCACTACTACTTATTTGGAGAAGATGATGCTCCTTTAGTGTGTGGGGCCAATTCCCTAATTCTAACAATAACATAATCATATTATTAATCATGAGCATGTCCGTGGCTCGTCGGGTGGTAGTGCGGTAGTGGTAGTAGTCGTCGTCGTTGTCGTCGTCGCACCAAGGCGGCAGCGGCCGTCGTATTATAACTGTTATTGAGGTGGTGAGACCAAGTCAGTGGGGAGCCCGGCAAGGCTCACAGTTGGGGGTGAAGAAATTTTCATTTTTCATGGAAAAAGGGAAACCCTTACGAGATGACAAACGAGTTTAACTTTAACCCACACTAGAAGCCTACAGGGCCGCGATGAGCGGGGTCGGGAGGCACATTTAGGATTTACACAAGACACACACACACAAACGCACGCACACGCACAACTATTCCGAATCAAATACTCCTCTGGGTGTATTTTTACACCCCGCATGTACAACACACAGACACTCCACAGAGCGACACACGCTGCATAATGGGCTGCTGCGGTGGGACACCGTGGCTAAATGCTCCACTCCATCCAGTGCTGTACGGAGAGTGTGGAAAGCCGACGAAACTGCCGTGTAGCACACCAATACAGTCATTCCGTCCCGTCCCGGGTCTCACATGCATTGTCGCCGTAACAAGCTTTATCTATTATCTCCTCAATAGCAACAACAACAACAACAACAACAACAACAGCACTAACAACAACTAACCAACGAAATGTCCCTACTAATACACCTCTCACTCTACCGTTCTGTCCTGTCCGACTTGTAGTACATTGTAGTATCGGGAATCGGAACACACAATCGTGACAACTAGCCTCATGCCTTATTTACTTTACACTCTGGCGGTCACCACACCGTCGCCGCCGCCGTCGTCGTCGTCCTGCTAGACACTCACTCAGACACTCAGGCACTTTGTCCGTCCGCACCAACTATGACAACTTGAACAGCTGGAGTGTCCGGGGGAATTCGTTCAACAGACTTCCTTGGGCAACTCCGTCCAAATAATTTGTGAGTGAATCCTTTCGGAAATTCGGAAACCCCCGCTCCCTACAAATTTGATGATGAGCAATGTAAATGATCCCCGTTTATTCCACCACCACCATCATCCCTGAACAACTCCCAAAAGTGGCCTGGTTGGTGGTGGAGTGGGTGCGAAGCCAAGGGCCCGCACCAACCACATTGCCATCATCACCACCACCACCACCACCATCACTTAAAGACCCATCCAAAAATGAAAAATACCAAGTTAATATGCGGAGCCCTTCGCCCCACAGTAGCCCCACACTCAATCCTGACCCGACGTGGAACAAATTAGGAATTGAGAGAGATATATATTGGGAAATTGAATGAGCCGCAAGGGTCATTCCTGGAGGAGCCCCTTTTGGAAAACATTGTGGAAATTCAATCTGGAGAAATGTACACACGTATTAACTATATTTTCTCAAAGATATTTGTGAGGGTCTCCGTGTGAGTCTGTGTGCATCTGTGTGTGTGTGTGTGTGTGTGTGTGTGTGTAATGTGATTACATTGTTAGCGTAGGGTCCCTCTCACCGGAGCACTTGAGTCAGCCGGGGCGCGCATGGACTCTCGTTAAGCTCTTGTAACTAAATTCAGGATGACGTGAATGAGGATATTATGCTTATTACTAGCCGCTCAAGTGGGTGCTCAGCTCACCACTTACAATCTTCCTCCCCATACTCTCTCTGTCAAATCAAATAAACCTTTCGAACATGTTTAGTAATCCGTGAGATTGTATTATTGTAAGTGTCTGTGTGCTTCAGAGTTGGAACCATTTTCAACCTTTCCCTTATGGGAAAATCTCCCAAGGCAGAGGGATAGCGGGCGCTTGGGCGCGTGTGTGTCGTTGGGGTGAATGGGTTATTTAAACAGATTTTTAAAAGTCAAGACGACCAAGGAACTTACAGTTGCTCCTACATATGTATATACTTACTATATGTACCAGGGTCAACAGGAATCAACTACAAGAGGTAATAATCATTATTGCTAAAAGAAGAAGCCTACTAAATATATATATATATATATTTATACTATAAATAACTACTAATAATGGCTACTACACCTTGGACTTTGAGTTCTTACCGCTCTTTCCAGAAGACTTGTCTGTGAGTGTGAGTATAAATCAGGCCGAATGGCCGGGTTAATGTCAGTCGTCAACATTTTCCAGTTCCTTTTTTCTTTCTTTCTTTCTTTCTCTCTCCCACACCAAAACTCTGACTCTTTCTCTCTCTCTCTCTCTCTCTCTCGCTCTCTCTCGCGCTCTCGCTCTCGATCCCGCTAAATCTCCTCGGCCCACAAATCCCGCGGGTAAATCAGTAATAGTAGTGGAAGTGGTAGTAGTGGTAGTAGAAATAGTAATAATTGGTAGTACTCAAGTCAGTTCCAGCAGCAGGCTTCCGCACGGCAAATCGGAGCAGCGTATATGGTAGTCGTGTGGAGTATAAATATATATATTATATATGTATATAACATATATATGATGAATCTGTGTATAGTTTTTTTTTCTCTAAAACGTCTATTCAAACGGTAATCCGATATTCTTGATGATTTCCACACAAATCTGATGAATGTATATATATATATGTATATATATATATATATGTGTATATATATAGAGCACACGGGGGAAACTGGGAGCTTACTGTTCTGCCACCACTGCCTAGTATTACAATGATGTTCACGCTGATGCTGCTGCTGACGATGAAGATGTTGTTGATGATGATGATGATGATGATGATGATGAGGTTAAGGATGTTGAGGGGGTAACTGATTCACAATGGTAGTAGTAGTAGTAGAAGTGGGAACTAATAGGACTCGAAACCGGTGGTGTTGTCAAACTCCTTTGGAATCCCATTATTATTATTATTACTATCAACTCCCTATTTTGCTAGATAGCGTCCAGCCGGGAGAGACGACGACGGGCGGAACGATAGAAATAATAGGAGGTGGAGCAGGAGCGGGAACAACCACATGGACAACGACAATAATAACAACAACAACAACAACAACAATGAGAAGTAGAAGAAGAAGACGAGGAAGAGAGGAGGAGCGGGACAATTGGGCTGGTTCAAACCGTGCAAAGTGAGACGTCACAATTGCACACTCCAACTTTTGCTCTCTAATATAGATTACGCGGAACAAGTAGTTGTATTATTGGTTGTTATTGTAGTAGTAGTAGCAGTAGTAGTAGTAGTGGTAGAAGACGCCGTGGAATTGGTAGTAATAGTAGTGGTGGTTGTAATTTTGGTAGTTATAGTAGTATATACTGATTTACTAATGCAGAATATCAAACGTTCAAAGTTGTTCAACAATGAGGTAAGGATATTTATATATATGTATATAACGATAAAGTCCGTTAACTCATGGTTTCATGACACATTAGCATATGTACCTCCATTGTGAACTGGACAGGGCCGAGTCTCTCACAAACACTCTGTTGTAATCCCTATGTTTACTATGCGTCTCTCTACAAGTCTGTGTGCCACTTGGTTTTGACGTGTGACTTATTGAGACGTTGTCCCGCTCGCGGGACAAGCTCCAGCGGTCCGGGATTGTTATTATTATTAGTAGTACTGGTAGCAATGGTCGTGGTAGTACAGTGGCGGTCGTAGTAATAGTCCAAGTGCGGGAATATCACCCCCCACTACACTCCTACCCGCACACCCCACGCCTGTCTCGCACAGAGGAGGATCAACTGGCGGGGTTGGACTGGGATGGGGAAGAAATCCGGGCCGGAACCCTCTTTTTCTTTTTAACCAAACTCTCACAAGGGGTGCACAACAGGGGAAACTAATGCGGAGTTGCTCACCACCGGCTCTAATGATTCCTTCCGACGCTCGACCATGTAAACAATTGTAGAAGAGGGTGATGATGACGATGATGACGATGATTGGACACAATTTTAAACAGTTCTGCAGATGAACTCTTGGTTGACAAAAGAAACTCGGATCAATTTTGATCCCTTGTCCAATCTATCCACTATACGCCGGACTCACAGCAGGGACGGGCTCACAATCTCAGGTGATGATGACGACTGAGGAACAACTTATTGTAGCCAGGATCGTCCAGGGGATGATGGGCGAAACGGGACAACACTTGGGGGATGAACAGCGGGGCCCTTGTATTGGGATCTACTTCAAATCCCGGGCATTCCCCAACCAAAAGTCTGCAACGGGGAAAAGTGTTTAAAAACTTTTTCTTTTCCCGCACGACGGCAACTGCCGCGGGAGAGTAGTGCAATGTAATGTAATGTAATTGGGAAGGAGCTACTTTGGAAATGAATCCGCTCCGCCGGGACGACTTCACTCTTAAGGTATAACTGCCTCGTCAGAGCACACGGGTTGCAATTTAATGTAATGTAATTGGGAAGGAGCTACTTTGGAAATGAATCCGCTCCGCCGGGACGACTTCACTCTTAAGGTATAACTGCCTCGTCAGAGCACACGGGAGTAATTGTGAGCAGCAGTAGTAGTACGAGTCTCTCTCACATTTCCTCTCGACTCATTTAGGTTTTTTTTATGTCAGTCTCGGTTGGGGCTCTTCTATGAACTGAGAGTGGAGTGGAGTTGAGGATGGAGCATTGGCAGAATCGGAATCCTCGTGTACGTAACGTAACGTGTGTGTGTGTGTGTGTGTGTGTGTGTGGGTCTGACTGAGAGTTGCAGTACTCTGCTGTGACTCTCCGTATGTCCCTGCCTCCTATATGAGTGAGGTGACTACAACGTGTGGTGGATGTGTGTGTGTGTGTGTGTGTGTGTGTGTGTGAGTGCTTGTATGCATGCGCCCGTGTGTGCCTGTATGCTGTGCTGCGGTCTGATGAGGCCGGTAGGTTGTTCTCAACGGGGGCATATACGAGCAACATATGGAGGGAGTGCAGTAGGCTGGAATCCCTTAAGCCATAGAGGGATTTCCCGAGAGGCCTTGGCGCCTTTTGGATCTCTGCTCCACGGCCTGCCTATATACTCTTATACAAGTTTGCGTGTGCGTGCGTGTGCATGGGTTTGTGTGTGTGTGTGTGTGTGCTGACGAAGCTCCACGGTGCACAAGACGGAGCCCCATGCGCGAGAGAGAGGTATAGTATGACGAGGAAAAGTGAGTGAGAAAGTAGTAAAGGGGTGGTTAGGCGGTTAAAATGATGGGGTGGCTAAAGAAGTATTGATGTAGGTGTATCTGCCGCAACGCCCTGTCCTGCCCCTCCATGTCACGCCCAACAAAAAGATTCTGGCAAGACAGACAAAAGCAGGTCTAAGTTTTCTCCATCGAGTGGGCCAAATATCATGGTCCTGGACCCACCCCACTATCCCAAAGGTGGAGTAGAACACCCACTTCTACACCCATTTCCCCTATTTTTTCCCCCACCACTCCGTCGCGCCCGCTCTCGCACACATATGCACACACACACACACACACACACACACATACACACTCATCCACATGCACACGCGCACACACTCATCCACCCCTCTAACACACAGGCCCGCTCACACAACAGCAACAAATTCATCACCAACCCCGGAGCTGCTCTCTGAGAGCTCCAACCTTCCCCGTCCAGTCTGCGTTACCCACACCGTCCCCCTCGTCAAACCCTCTCTCGAATCAGCTCCCACTTTGCCCCACACATGCGGAGGACACGAATATGCAGTTGTATGAGCGCTGACTGACTGAGTGAGTGAGTGCGAGTCCATATGAGCCAGCCATCAGCAGCAACAGCAGCAGCCATGGCCTATACGACGTTCCAAAAACCTCAAACTCTCCAGCCCCGTCCAGTGCAAATGCTATGAAGCCCCTGCATTCGTCTCGTTCTGAGGGTGTGTGTGTGTGTGTGTGTGTGTGTGTGTGTGTGTACATGAGCGGCTGCGGAGTCTGGGTTGAGCCACCGTGTGCAGCCTCTAGCGGCGACGACGTTCAACTTGGAGTTGACTACTCAACAGCTCAACCCTTTGCCTCCTCACTTGGCAATACGTCGTGGAGGAGAGGAGCAGTAGCCAGTTATTGGAGCCACGTCCAATATCCCTTTAGTATATGCCAACTCGTAGCAGTAGGAAATGCAGTGAGAAATAAATGCCTCTGCTGCTCCAATCTAAAGACACCGACAATGCCTATGAGATGGATCCATGCTTGTTCATCTTCCAATACTCCGCAAATCTCTCTCTCAGTATAATTAAATGGTTGCGGTGGTGAGATTAACATTGTAAGACTCTTCATAGATCCCCTACAAGATTACAACCTATAAGATGAAATCAAGTGGGGGAGTTTGATTTGGTCGGTTATAGTGGTGACGACGACGACGGTGGCGGCGGTGGGGGTGGACTCCTCGGCGTGGGAGATTTCATGATGGAGTGTGCATGCTTTGATTTTTACCGCAATTTATCTGGTCGGAAGCACACAGGAGTGTATTTCAATAAACTGTCAGTCTCATCAGGCTCAGTAGTAATCATTTATGCTGTGTAATTACTGACATGTCTACACTGTTACAGGAGCAGTGAAACAATTGTAGTAGTAATAGTAGGAGTTATCATACGTAGTAATAGTTGGGATAGTAATCGTGATGATGATACTAATAATAATAATAATCCCCATAATAATGATAATAACAACGTTAATAATAATAATGATAGTATTAATAATAATAATAATAATAATAATAATCTCGTGACCACATCCCTTCAACACTTTATCGCCATATACTCATGCGTAGGACGACGGCAGTCACTTTGCAAAGATCTGCACACACACACACACATACACACACAGTGCATATCTCAAGACTTGGTTGGTAGACAGTCAGAAGGGAGAATGATTATGATGCGGAATCCTTAGAGGATCCCTTTCCTCTCACTCACTCACTCACTTAGTCAGTCAGTCAGTCAGCCAGCTTGTCCATACGTCATCCTGACTCGTATACAAAAAAAATCCTGTTCCCCACCGCCCACCTCTCAACAGGTATATCGGGCTGGGCGCATCCCGCTTGGAATATCGTCACGACGACGATGACGATGACGACCTCCTTAATACCCCGTATTGCACGCCTTCAGCCCTTGTAAATGTCCACATACGATTCGCAGGGAGGACTATTGTTGGGAGAGCAAAAATGTTGTGGAACTATCCGGAGACGGACACATTCCAGCTTCGAGTTGGAGCAATAGTTAATAACAACCGGGATTTTGGCCGGAATTGTTGAGAGTCATCCGGCGGTGGTAAAATATTCCGGGAATTTTCCGTAGCTTCACCACCCGGAGCCCACTGGGATGGGAACTTTGGGGAAATTGCTACGAGTACTACACAAATGTACATTTATACACATTGACGAGGTATTATGCATATATATATATATATATTTATACATGTATTATTTATATCGCAGCAGGTGGGTGAGGGTTGGACATATGGGCAGGAGCGGGTGGGAAAGGAACTGTTGTAAAATGTTTGCAAAGTTGTTTTTTATTCATGAAATGATATGGAGATTTGAGCGTGTGTGCGTGAGGGTTCCCCCACTGCATATTACAACCTTCTCATTATATTCAATTAGAGGATACACGATCGCGGCTTTTCCTCTGAAAAGCACACACGAACGGACGTCACATCTCATCACAATTTATTGACCATCCACCAGTTTTACAGCTAACGAGCCTCTTTATTTTGCACACTCGGACGCTCGCAAACGCGCTTGCACAGGCACACACACACACACACACACACGTAAACACTAATATACACAGCGCACAGGGGCAGGAGAAGATAATTGTACGTGTGCTTTTCACCTCATCACACCCATGGGCTCCTCAAGAGAGTAATACTGAAAAGATGCAATGGGATTTGACTCTGAAAAATCCCAGTGTGTGTATCCGCATCCACAGCATCTCTCTGCTGTAATTGATTACCGTTCTCATTTAACCGCACGGATCACATACGCGCGTACTATAATCCTCCTCCTCCTCCTCCCCTCATACACACACACGCACACACACACAGGCGTAAATATCAAGTCCATTTGACCACTTAACCAGTTGACATTAGCTCCATACTCATCATCATCATGATCTTCATCATTATCATCATCACCAGGATCTTCATCGTCATCATCACCATCATCCTCTCCATCTTCCCATGAGCCCCACCAGCCTCCAACTCCTCGCACCCTCCTGTAATTTACCCGTGTGTTTCTCCCAATATTTATGACGGCACAGGTCGCAGGGCTCCGCCCGCCGCCCGCTCGTATCCCACAGAGTACGAACCACCACTACGAGAACGACGGCTCTTCCTACCTCCTATACTCGTATGTCAACCATGGATAAGTTATGTTTACCCATTTACCCCAAGTTTTTTCCCCTCTGCATAATTTTCTAATAAACAGTAGCTATTGGATATATTGTATGACCAGGTGGAAGAGGGCTAATCATCCTCACAACGGAGGAGACATACACAGTCCGGTGCTACCTTCTTATATATGGGTGTGTGTGTGTCTGTGTGTTTAAATCGGTATGCGCGTGTGTGTGTGTGTGTGTGTGTGCTGAGAGAAAGTTTCGGAGGAGACTTGGACGGAGGGGGGCGTGGACTTGAGGGAATGACCCTGGCTAACCTTGCCGTTCCCAACTCCCACCGTACATGCTTTGGGAGGGAGCGGGCGTTATCCTCAACTTAATTCATTTTGGAATCTAGTACCACTGCCCCTTGCTCTCCGAGACTATATTGCTGTACATGTCGGTGGAATAAGAGTCGGATTTCAGGAAGATGGTGAGGAGGAGGAAGAAGAAGAACCAGGACATGACCAGAGTCATGAGCCTCATCTTCAAATCAAGTTGAAAAACTTTTTCATAGATGTGGAAGGAATAGCCTCGTGGTGGTGCAGAGGAGTCCCACTACTACTGCTTCCTAAACTTCTGTGGAACAACGGGCTGGAAGCGTCTATTTAAAAAATCCGTCCCGAGACTAACAGAAAAAGACTAGTTTTTTCCAAAGGGTTGAAAGGGTAGTGAAACCTATGTGAATATGTTGAAACTCATTCCTGCGTTTGACTTTAATATAGTATGTGCTGTAGTGTAACTCATCCAACTGTAGCAGCAGCAGTCATCATTATCACGGTTTGCTTCCGAGCGTTCGGATGGGGGGGGGCGGGTAGGGCCATCGTTCATGAAATTACGGACGGGCAATAAACTAATAAATATCCCAGCCCTCAATTCATAATGTATACAACCTCTCAAATATCCATCCCCACTACTCCTCACCCACAAAACTATGGCCAGAGAGATGGAGAGAGAGAGAGTAGAAGAGGGACGAGAATAATTCATGGGGGCTCGGAGGAGCAACCGGGAAGGCGTTCCCCTGTGCAACCCGCTTGTCCTCAAAATGAGCATATAAAAGCTTTTCTACCGTCCTGAGCAATTAAAAGTTGCTTTCGTTTGTGTGTGTCATGTGTAATGCAGTTCGACGTGTGTGTGTTACGTGGTTCTGTGCGTGGATATTTTGTGCAGTTCTATGAGTTAGTGTGCCGTAGTTACGTGTGTGTATTTTATACAACTTTATATGTGTGTATTGTACTTGTGTGTGTATTTTATACAGCTTTATATGTGTGTAATGTACTTGTGTGTGTGTGTGTGTATTTTATACAGCTTTATATGTGTGTGTTGTACTTGTGTGTGTGTGTGTGTGTATTTCATACAGCTTTATATGTGTATCGTAGTTATTTGTGTGCATGTATTGTTTTATGTGTGTGAGTACAATGTAGTTTTGAGCTCTTGTGTGTGTGTGTGTTATTCAGTTGTACGTGTGTGTATGTGTGTGTGTGTGTGCCAGTGTACGTGAATGGATGCAGTGTGTTTATGTACGGAACCGGAGAGAGGATGAAATGTGACTGCCAAGTCCCTGGAAAATGATCCACAGAGAAGAGTGAGAATTTCAGATGAAGATGATGTTGGGCGTCGGACGGGGCACTGTAAGAATTTGCATGACGACTCCGTAGTACTCCGACGCGCCCGGGCTGAGACACATGCACATTATTATCATTACGAAACTCGGAACTCCTCCTCCGCCGCCTCCCCCTTGCACACATACTGGGTAATAACGAGATGCACAGTTATGTCAGAGGCCCACGCCCGAACGGTCACATGATGCCCTAACTCCGTGACAAGTTCTGGGACATGTTGGAACGTCGTACGCGGGCTCACAGTACCCCGAGTTCTTCGACACAGTTACTACGACTATCTTACTTACTTCCGCCGGATCCCTCCCTCCCTTATTCATGACCATGAATGAGGGATCGTCGTATCATATCGTATGTGGAAGAACAAGATGAAGTGGAGAGTTCCGCCTGACTCAACAGTCAGGCCCCCGCCGCCGTATTTCCCATTCCTTTTGGCCAGCTCCATGAGCTTCCTCCCGCCTCGGAAATCTTTCCTCCCCACATACTCCGGCCGCCGCCGCCGCCGCCATCCACAGGGCTAATTGAAATGCAAACATGTGGTAGCAATCAAGGAATTATCCCGGGAGCCTCGCACTTTTCCCATCTCCTCTCCCATGTAACCTCAGTCCGGGTCCCATTTAAATTAATCAACTTTTCAGATCAACTCGTGATAAACGGGCCCAACTCTCTCTCTCTCTCACGACAGACTTTGTTAGTCGTCGTCAGTTACTACCAGCGTGGAATAATTCCCTGGCCCTCTCTGTCATAGGGTAAACTCCACCCTTAAACTTTATGTCATCCCCGAGCGGTTTTTTTTTGGGAAAGTATAATTCGCTCAAGTAGTCACCGTGTCCACACTGACTGAGACATGGCCTGACACGAACTGGTGAGTGAGACGTACACAAAAGTACTACACACACACACACACACAAAGGGGTTATCAGAGCCTAATTCCACTCCACGTCCCTGTCGTTCTCGCTCACAGTCAAATCCATGGCGGATGAAGACCCTTCAAATTATTCCCAGAACAAATTGAACAGGACACTTATTGCATGTGAGCAAATTGAGCGGGTGGACAGCTCTGTGGAGGAGTTGGCGGCACCTTGTATGTACAACATGATGATGGGGACGCGGAGCAAGGAGAATCAGCTGATAAGGGAATAATAGAGGCGAAGGAGAAGTGCTTGTGTGTGTTCGTGTGTGTATTTGTGATTGTGATTGTGTGTGTGTGTGTGTGTTTGTGTTAGTGTGTGAGGCGGCTACAATGTACGGGAGTCACCGACGTCGTGGGTGAACTGCTCTCCTCCATGTTATGCCCATTAGAGCTGGCTATGTGTGTGCGTACTCGCGCACACCCGCCGCTGTATCCTATGGAGACTTGTAATTGACACCATGTTTAAATGATTGGGTACGTGCTCTAATTGTTGGAATTAGTGTCTCGTCCCGTCCATGATTATCGTTATTATTAAGAGAACAATTGATGGACACACAAGTGCGAGTATATACTCGTCCCTCTCTATCGCTCTCTCTCTCTCTCTCCATGGATTTGTTCATGAGTCTACCTATTATTATATATGGCGGGTGGGCGGCCGGATTTGGAGTCCATCTCTATACATTATCATTATGATTATATCCCATATTGTAGTAGTAGTAGTAGTAGTAGTTGCTGTAGCAGTAGTTGTAGTAGCAGCAGCAGCTCCATGTCCCTGTCCTTTTAGTAATAGAGTGTTCAGCCGGCAGAGCCTGAGCGGGGGACCCAGCTGGGAGTAGTAGTATTTCCCATATGTACATATATGTATTCGCCTAATACATTCTCCTACTCCGCAACTGTTCAATGGGAAATGGATGCAGGATCATGATGGGATATTTTGATAGAAAGTGTGTGCGTGTGAATGTATGAGTGTGTGTGTGTGTGTGTGTGTGTGCGTATAATGTTGGCAAAGGGGCACGGGGCAGGGAGACACATGGCCGAGAGTCATAGGACGAAAAGGTGTACATTAATCCATTGTGATCATTTGAAGACCACGCCCTTTCATCCAAATTTTCCATTGGATTTGATTTCTTTTTCGTCCGTCCATGAATTTTTTCTCCCTAATGGAGGAGTGTGAATCATTTTCTCATATTCATATGTATACGCATATGTATATATATACATATGCGTAATAATGAATTTGAGTCACGCAACGAGAGCGGCTAGTAGCCCGGGAGTACTATACTTGATACATACTATATGTATATATATGTGCTAAATCGTTCCCCATGCCAAGGTGTGTAGCTACTACACTTTCAAACTACACCTACTACTACTATTACTACTACTACGAAGAGAGAACACGAGAGCTGCGCTGCACTCTTGTTTGCTCATCATGATTTGACCAGAGCGGAGACCAACAAGAAAACATCCACCATGCTGGAATACAATAAATCATATTATTTCACCCCGTTCCTCACCCAAATCCACCGTATCAAACACGCAGACACACACACTTACACACATACACATACACGAACCCGCCGTCTGTCCGATCCGGCCATTGTACTAGTGCACACGTGACCATTGGAACTCGGAACAGGGAGTCACCGTGAAATCCCTACCACTCTGCACACACGCACAGACACAGACACACACACACACACACACATCGATGTAGACTACTACAAATACACACACGCTTACACAGACACAAACACACACTACAAACACTGGCATACACGCATAGACGCACAGTACTACACAAGAGCATCCGCTCGTTGACCAACGAACAATCGAAAAAAAACCCATTGGTTTCTCACCAGATTAATGTGTACAGGGGATATTTCAAAGGATTTTCACGTATATATAATAAAATTTCCTTTTATTTTTCCCCCCATTTTTCCTCCCTAAAAAAAGCTCCATTCCATTCCACCACCCCCATTGCCCAGCCATGCTGACCCTCCCCCACTCGGCCGAGTGGGATTTGAACAAAAAAATATATATAAATTGGAATTTCCAACCGTGTATATACATTTTATCTTTGCTCATTTCTCTGTCTCTGTGTGTGTGTGTGTGTGTGTGTTTGTGTGTGTTTGTGTGTGTGTGTGTGTGTCTCGCTCGCTCGCTCGCTCGCAGTTACAGCAAATGGACAGACGCGAAGGCAAGCTGGTTGTCTTGTACCATGGCTACACATGCTCCTACATGCTATCACAGTGTGAAAAATCCCTTGCTCTTCTGCAGGATGGCCAAAAATTCTTGAGAATAATCAGAGAGCATGAAGTGGCCATTAGAGTTTATGTTACTGTGTACAACTATGAAATGAATACAAATTGGTTATTAGATTCTCTCCGCGGAGCTCATTTCGAACACTCGAGGAGCGTGAAGTGGCCGTTCTTCCCAATGGACGACGACGACGACGACGACGACGACGCTCTCCGTCAGAGTCACTCTCAGTCAGTATCCCAGGCTCCTCTTTTTCGCATTCACCTTCTCGGTCATCGCCGTCGTCGTCGTCGCTGCCCATGTAGGCTCCTGCCCATTGGCCCCATGCGTACGTGTTACACTGGTCAGCACGCACACGTACACATGGCAGGGCTCAAGGTCCGTATGGCCACTTCCAAGGTTCCCCCCACCACCACTCTTCGTAACGAACTTTGCCATAGTTGAATAAATTCTTTGACTACTATTACTATTACTACTACTACTGCAACTAATTCTACTATGACGACGACGACGACTACCACTATAACTTCCACACGGGCTCAAATCGTGCCGGCCCAGTCGTCTGCTGCCATCCCAAACACACACACGTACACACTAGCACAAACACATACACACTAGCACAAACACATACACACTAACACACACACATACACACACACACAAACACACAAAGCCCAACCTAGCTGCCGACTGACCAGCCATGTGAAAGAGCGAGAGAGAGAGAAAGAAGGCATAAGAGTTAAGACGATCATGTTCATGATGATGATTATGACCAAATTTGACTGACGGTGCCAGGGGGATGAGCGCGGAGCGGACGCGCGGAGAGAGAGGAAAAACGGGGAAACAAATGGATATTTTCCTCCAAGTTGACAAAACGAATGGCTTCACCACTTGGAAGGATCGTCTTTCTTATCACAACTGCAATTTAATCTTGTCCACTCTCTCTCTCTCTCCACGAAAAAAGCCCAACCCTTCCCGCACGCACCTACCATTTAGTCTCCGCATTGCCACACGGATGCGGAGAGAAGAACACTTCATCTCATCCCCCTCTTTTACACACACACGCACACACACACACACACACACACACACACACAGACACACACACTCACTTGCAGTCCTCCTCAGTCTCACAGTCTACCTCTATATGCGTATCATCTAATGAGCCAGAGCTCATTTACAGTCTCAAAGAGGCGATCCGAATGGACCAAACTCGTCGGACCTGACTTGACTTTTCGTGGAGGAAAATATGGTGAAGATGAAGATGATGATGATGATGATGACGATGATGATGATGATGATGATGAAGAGGCGGAGGAGGAATAAGTGTAAAAGCGGGATAATATATACACAGGGAAGATTTACAACCTACCCAGTGTAGCCATGGAAAGTAACTGTGGGTGAGGGATGCACACACACACAAACACACACACACACAGACATAAGCACACACATGTAAGCATACACACATACACAAACACGCACACAATAACTTTAAAGGCCTCCAGAAGACTGTGAAGATTTCCCTTGACGCGCTTCATATGTAGCAGTACATGTGTAATATGTAGTAAGTCACTAAGTAAAAGCTGAGCCCTTGAAAAGTGCCTGATACGACCAGATGAGAGGATCTACCACCATTACTAATACTACTACTACTAATACTACTATAAGAGGGGGTCAGAGTCGGAGGAGATATGGAAGAAGATGGAATAAAAATGTGAGGCTGTGAGATGTTATAGGCGACGTGTGGTGTTGTGTGTGGTGTGCACTGTGTATGTGCAGTTATGGATGAACTCATTTAGGATTCAAGTGGGTGGTTCTCTCTCTCTCTCTCGCTCTCTCTCGTTCTCTCAGACCGTAGTAGTATCATAGTCTTATTATTTAAATTCACTCTGAAACCAACCTATAATTATAAGTTTGTAAATCAAAAAATTTATATTTCTCCCGGACCGCCCCTAATCGCCGCAACTTTTTTCCTCCTCATCTCCTCATACCCCAAAAGCCATAATATAATCCTTTCCCAACGCATCCATACTCATCTCTCCGCATCTTTCCGTATCTATACTCTCTGTACCTCTCTCTCTCTCTCCTGATCTCTCACACTCTTTCCCTTCCTCCTCTTCCTGTACAAGGGGAAAGATGAGAGGAACAAGCGGGGTGGGGGGGAAGAGTGGTATTATTATTAGAAACTGTGGTGGTAGTAGTAGTAGTAGTAGTTGTAATGGTACCGGCTGGAGAGACAGAGCTGATACTGGGAATGATGAGGATAAGGATGATGATGATGATGAAGAAGATGATGCGGCGAAAAAAAGGAAGAGAATTTTATCTCTCATACACTATGTAGAGTCTCACCCATTCCTCTTAACTGCCACCCTTTATCTTTCCCTTTGTCTTCTCTTTTATTTGGATGGGGAAAAAACGTTTTTTTCCCAACGCTCACGCGCGCGCGCTCTCTCTCTCTCTCTCTCCTCCTGAAGAATTCTCCAAGAACATTTCCTCTCCCGTTGCTCTGAAGAGCCAAAAGTAGCGGCGGACTTCTACGCGGAGGACTGCAGTGCGCGGAATTCCAGCACCATAGACTCAACAGTCTCCATGTATCTTATATATGATGACATATATTTGTACACAATATACATATATAAATGTGTTTTACTTTATTTCCCAAGAGGTAATAACTAGCCGTGATTGCGATATCACCACAATGATAATCCACACTCCAATCTCAACACTGTCGCGTTCAGGTTGGCTAACAAGGAGTGTAATTTTGATAAGTTTGTGTGTATGTGTGTGTGTGTGTGTGTGTGTGTGTGTGTGTGTGTGTGTGTGTGTGTGTGTGTGTGTGT